>CAJUYH010002581.1:0-39056 GCA_910591685.1 Galerucella tenella
CAAAATTCGCTGACAATCGATAAGAGGGTCGAAAAAATTGAAAAATATGAATTTAAAAAAAAAAAATCACAACATTACTGTGATGCCATATATCGATGTCTCTCATTCAAATTTTGCACAAAGGTTGATAATATAAAAGTTTTATGGTTTTGAGGTTGAGTTTTCTTTTCTTCGTAAAGGCTATCAAGATGGTTTTAGTGGGCTTGATTCTCTGGTGGTCCGGTATAGTTCCATAAAATCTTTGGTTACAAGATAAAAATTGAAATTATTATTCCATGCAGCCCGTCGTTCTATCCAATTAAAGCTTTCTAATTGATAAAATGTTTCGCAGTACGTGGTCGGCATTAATGTCGTCAGCCGACAAAAAAAAAATTAATCAAATTTATATTTTTTTTTTGAATCCTCCGTTTTTCTTAGATCCCGTCCTAGATCCTAATTAATCATTACGTGATAAATTGTAATGTTAAACTGATTGCGCCTAATCTCCATTCGAACGAAGATTCGGGTCGATCCGCAATTTTGTTTTTTTTTATTTTTCAACAAATCTTTCTTGACGTTTATTAAAAAGAAAAAGTGGAAGTAGTAGAAGAAGAGGTATTAATTCGAGGCCGTTTTTCACGCGGAGAGAGATAACTATTTTAATTAAGCTCTCACAAACAGAAATCAACACTTAATTTCTAAACGAAACACTAGAGGTGGAAGGTAATTAATGGGAATAAAATGATAATTTGGCATGGTACTTATACCCTACAATAACATGTTTATCTCTAGGTGACAAACACAGGAATACTGTGAGCTGAATAAAGGCCCAACGTCGTTGTTTCATTTGCAATGCTAACAATTTTATTATGCACCCATCATTACCATTACATATACACTGTGACTCTAAAAACTATCTCGTATATATTTTTTTAATCCTTTTCTTTACTTTCAGAAAGGCTGAGAAAGAAAAATCTGACAACACTGGAATTATCGGAAGTCTTACATATGCTGTATTGTTCCTCACTGGTAAGTTTATCTGCTATCCACTAATGTGTCTCCTTTGCACAACTATAACATATAATTATGCAATAAACTGAATAAACAGGTCATGCCAGGCTTCTGAGAATAGTAACCAAGGTTGTGAAGACTATTATTATTGATCGAGCACCAAGATTATTTCGCGAGGGGCTTTGCTCCGAGCGGAATAAGGTGCTAGCTTTATAAATGTCTTCAACACCATGGTGTATATAAAAATTTTTCCACTAGAAGGTCATTCTCAAAGGTTCGTGGCAAACAGAGTTGGCGTTTGGCAAAGTGATGTGTCTCGTGTATGGAGCCGATACCTCCAGACCAATTCTCTTCGTGATAGACCTAGAAGCGGTAGAAGAAGTGTTACTAATCAGCGGCAGAACCGCTATATCCACTTAACTATCCGAAGAAACCCGACCATAGCAATACCAGCACTCCAAAGAGATATCAGACATGCGTTGGGAGTTCAAGTATCGATCTCGACATTACGAAGACGAGTACTTGCGACAGGTTTGAGGTGTCGCCGACCAATAAGAGTGCCAAGACTACAGCCTGAGCACAGAGTTCGCCGACTACAGTGAGCTCAAGAACACGCGGCCTTGCCTGAAGAATTTTGGAATACGGTGTTTTTTTCCGACGAGACAAGGATTTGTTTGGTACAAGATAGCCATCGAATACGTGTGTGGCGGGATCCAACGAGAGTTGCTCAGCTTGCCCATGCTCGCCCCGTGCCGCCCTTCAGAGGAGGAAGTGCTATGTTTTGGGCTGGTATCATTTTAAATGATCGCACAGAATTAATTCACGTGGAGGGAACGATGACTGGTGATAGGTATCTCAGAGAGATTCTACATCCTCACGTGAGACTATGGCGCGCAGCTGTTGGCAATTCCTTCGTTTTTATAGACGATAACGCCCTACCTCATCGGACCAGAGCTGTAAATGAGTATCTTGAAACTGAAGGGATTAATCGTTTGAACTGGCCTGCCCTATCTCCTGACATGAATCCCATAGAAAATGCTTGGGACATGCTTGCCAGGGTAGTGGCAGCACGCAGAGATCCACCCAGGAGTGTACAAGAGCTTGTTCATGCGGTCCAAGAAGAATGGCGAAAAATCCTCAACAGAATATCAATAATTTGGTAAACAGCATGGGCAGGCGACTTCAAGCTTGCATAAATTCTAGAGGTGGGAATACTCTTTATTAAAAGTTCTCATGCAGGTTCTCACTTAACCTTTTCTTTAAAAAGAATCAATTTGTATTTAATATATTTAATTTCTAGGAATAGTTTTTATGTTTAAAGCAAGTTTATTATTGGATAATAAAAATTTTTTTTTTAATGAAACTAATTATTTGATTAATCTCTGATCCATTTATAATGAACACATTTTTCTTTTCGGAGATTTAGGGTGATGCAAAACTTTTGAATCTATGTGTATATCTATATATAAATATATGTTTATTAAAAAAATCCAAAATATATTCCAAATGAACATTATTTTTTATTAATGGTAACGTTATTAATACACAATAAATTTATGTTCATTCACTTGCATAATAATTATTAATAGTTACATTACAATTGTTAAAATTAATGCCAGGGATAACTTTGTCAGTGATCTGAGTCTGATTGAAAATCATGAGACTTGGACTGGCACTAGAGCTAGTACAAGGTTTTTCATTGTAATTAGAGCTAGTATAATGTTTGTTAATTTCGTTTGAAATCTGATTTCCTCTTTTTATTTTATTGTTGTCATCTATATAACCTTCGGCAACTGTGGTCTGGCAGTGTACAAGACATATCTTCTTAATCTGATTAACTATTAGACATTTCTCTAATGATAACAGAGATAAGAAGTAAATTTACAAATTGTCAAATTTGACGCTACGATTGAGTAATATCATTCCATCGAACTGTCAGTATTACTCAATTCTATATGGTAATGCATGGCATTACTTGATTAAAATCGCATATTTAACAGATATATTAATTAATAGTTGTGGATAAAGAATATTATCCGTTTTTGAGCTAGGTCTATGATCTGATGAGGCTCTAAGTAGACCTGTTACAAGTATTTAAGATTAGTATAACTGTGGAACTCTATATCTACTGATATTTACATTTGTTACTTAAGAAGACAGTTTAATAGTGGAGAGCTCTCTAGGTTTATCTGTTCCTTAACGACTTCTAATAAGTATCAACTAATTCATAATTCTTCAAAGAACTCCATTTATTGTTTCCTATCATAAACCTCGTTTAACCCCCTACCCCAGACATTTCACGTGGCTTTATTTCGATTCCTGTATTTGTGTATCCCTTTTTATTTGACATATGGCCATCTGCACTGGTCTCTAGGGGGGTAAATTTAAAAATTATATTGATTGGTGTTACATCTTAAATGAAATTACTTATAGCTTGTCAAATATTTTCCAAACTCTTTAATTCACTTCAGATAATCACTTCCATCGACAAAAATCATTAAATATAATTTTTTTACAGGAAAAATGACTGAAACTGAAAATCCATCACCTGTACTACACATGGTAGCGGCAGTTAGTTGGAAAATGTTCAGAGGTAAGTTAGTAGTTCTTATTTTAACTTTTGCCCTTTTCTCCCTTATGTCGAGTAATACCATGCAAAATTTTTAATTATGTATTCGGGATCTTCTAGATGGAGATTTACTAGAGAAAGTAGGATTTTCAACCCCGCTGTGTATCTTTGTTGGCAATTGCGTCATCAACATTACACTGAATATGTAGATAGTTTCAGTGGCGCCCTCTCAGCGCCACGATATATCCTTCTAGCGTCTAAATATGAAAGTTGGTTATATTTTCATTCGAATTATCTTTTAGTTGTTGGTTCGTCACGTTACGAGACGTGCTCGATCATTTTTTCCTTGTGGTTTATACACTTAGTACATAATCATTCAAAACAAATTTTTTTTTCCATAATTATCAATTTATTTAGTATGTAAGGTTGGGATTAAAAAAAACAACAGTCCACATATAACAAATACCTTTTTTTTATTGCACACATCTGATAACAAACGTTTACATCAAGTATTTTAAATCTAGACAGTCCAGAGTTTATTATTGTTACACGAAATAACGCTACCACCTCAAGATTTTATACACGGTAAACATTTTACAGTTGAGATTATATTCGAAATAAACTATAACAAGTTTTTGAACGAAATGCATACGTTAGACTCATAATTTTTCCTTACTACATTCAGTAAGTAAATTTGCTTTATATCTTCCATAAATATTCTATACACATTTTTATTCGATAAAACCACTCTTCGAAATACATTTTCCACTCAAAACGAGTTACTTTCGAAACAAACCACCTCGAGTGCTTCGACGGTCGATAAAAAACGCCAGCCACGCATCTCAAGTTTATATTTCCCAATAAAAAAAAGTCACTAGGCGATAGATCGTGGAAAAAGTGTTTGATCTAAGAGACTTCCAATTTATTCCTTAGCCCGTTAACCCTACGAGGTGTATTTAAGTATTATTCCAGTAAATAAAGGAAAAAGTTAACATTAATTACGCCCTATTTTCATCTTCCGGTTGGAAGTTGCATTTGGTACCTCATTAAACATGAGACAAAGTTCTGCATGAAAACGCGTGCGAGGGCGGAGAAAATGGCCCAAAAGACCAGGAAAATAGGTTTTCAGCCAATATCTCCTAAAATATGGCAGTTAGAGATTTTCGGTTCAGATAAAAATTGAAGTTCAGGTCATTTTCTACAAAAATGGTCCTCATGATTTTTTTCGCAACATTAATATTTTCTGCAAAAAAATCGGGTTGAAATACCGGAAATTTTGAGACTTGTGAAATATGCAAGTTTTGTACAAAATTTGAGCTGGGGGGTGTTGGAAATCCAGTATTTTCAATGTGAAAGGGGAATTCTGCTGCTATCATACCCTGTGAATTGAGTCACGCTTGACTCTTTTAGCCATATCGGAACACGGGTCAAACTTTCTGCTCCCGGGCAATTTTGACCTCGCCAGGAATTTGTTCCTATTTTTTTTGTATTGCACTAACTTACTCAAAATTTTCTTGATTATGGGTCCTCATAACGTCCTTTGCCATCCCTGAAATTTGTATACCCTAATTTTTTTTTAATTTTCATTTAATCGTTGTTTATTGAATCCCAAATTTTTGCTGTTTTTGGATCGCGGGGAAATTTTGTGAACAACCATCAATTAAAAATTTATACATGATCCGATTGGTCTCTATGATACATCATTTGAAAGCTAAGAATGTCTACCTTCCGATTGTGCAATTACTTTTTTGACGAAGTCGTCCATTTTTCAATAAAATTAGAAAACGCGGACTCAAGGAAAAAACGCACTTTTTTTTTTGGTGGTTTTTTTCTTCCTGCTCTTTATTTCTAACATTTTAACACCTTAACTAGTGTAATGGGGGAATATATAAGTCATACCTTTGATACCCCGGGGAAAAACCAGTATATCTAAATGTATACGCTATAATTTATTACTTTCGTTCCTCCGTCTTTCGCCGCGCGTGTGCTCTACGTGGCGCTCGTGTCGTCTGCTCATCTATGTGTGGTTCGTGTGAGTCACGCCAGTGTTCGAATTATAAAGACAGCGATAATATGTTATCCCAAGAGGTAGAATTAGAGGAAACTGTAGACTCAGAAGAAGTTGTTGACGAGGTGAGGCTCTAGACCCAGAAGAAGTTCTTGACCAAGAATCAGATGATGACTGGTGACGAACAGATTTATGTCATAATTGCAATGTATTTTTATATACTTTTTGGAACTTTAGTTCTTTATGCCAGGTTATGTTTGAGCGACCAGGGGTCGCGACGCAAAAGATCTGACCGTTACGCGTTACGTTACGAAACGTTACGTTACATTTCTTCGTTATGTGCCTTGCTTTTGCGTGCTTGTGCCTCCTTAGTCTCTCTCTCTCGTTTACGAAGCAGCGATTCATAATAATAAATATGCTCCTACCCGGATTTGAACCCGGGCCGCCCGCGTACAATGCAAGCATTCTAACCACTGAACCACCGATGCTATATTGAAATTCTATGCAAAGCTGGTATTCGCAGTGCTAGTGATCTACTTGAATTTGTTCGGATAAATTTTTACTATTATTTCCATAATTTTTTTTGCGCGATTAAGGGGTCTAGCACATTTACTTTTCGAAATACAGGGTGTTGAAATTTTGAAAGCTTGAATGTTTTAATTCGATAACTTTAAAATGGATGGATAAATTGATTTGTCATTTGGCAGGTTGTTTTTAAATGTAAAAGGGCATATTTTGAAAGAAATTGTAGTTTGTGCAACTAGTGTGGATATGATGGCCATGTCGCACGAGGACGAAGTTTGAGCACGACGCCGTAGGCAGAGTGCTCAATCGTTCAAGTGCGATACAGACAATCCACACGAGTCGAGCAGCATATTTTTTCTACGATCCATTTAAGAAAAAATCTAGAAAATAAAAATTTGTATAAACTGTAATATACCTAACTTCAAATTAAAAATTTTACAATTCAATTTTATGTTTCCACTAATTTTGTGGTAAACGTACAGTTCTTGAATGTCCAATTTGTATAATGCTACGGTTTCCCTTTTCAAATATACGATGCTGTTATAAGTAGATGTTGCCAGTCGGACTCCCTCATGAAGGGTACCGTACCATTATCTATAATAATGAATATTCTGCTAAATATTTCAAACGTCTACCTGTTGTCGTTATTAATATCAAGCAGAATAATTATTTAAAAATAAAATTAACAATAAAAAAAACTTCTTCACGGGGAATCGAACCCGTGTCTACCGCGTGAGAGTCTGGTATGCTTACTACTCGACCACCAAAGAATATGCAAATCGTTTATCTATTACGTCAAATGTATTACATAATTTTTGCTTAAAAGGAACTAAAGTTCCTACCGTGTGTCCCGCGACACGTTCTACCTTTTTTCATCAATTCACGGACAATTAACCTGCGAATCTCTTGTACTTTTGTTAAAAATTTTCTATGTAATATTTTAGTCTATAATGTATTATTCTTGTATCATTATATTGGGTTGTCCCGTTGATAAATAAATAAATAAATAAAAAAAATATATTTTTCTATAATAAATTAAACATGGAGAACGTTTATAACTCGTTATTCCAAAAACCTCAATCAGTCTGGTTGCAGAGAAATTTGCAAAAATTTGCGGAGAATCTGCAAGAAATTGTTGCTGAGTATTATGGGTAAATATTCTTCACTCCTGAGGCATTTTCAGTTTTCCTTACCAAAAGCCTAATGAACTTCAGTTTTTTGCCACATGTGCAAAGCTGATTGTTGCTAGATTCAGGTCCACTGGTGAGGTCGCATCTCGCTAGAATTAATCTTATAACCCGTTTTCCTAATAAGTATATCTTGAGACCTCATCTGAGAGGAAAACAAGACCCTCGGAAACATAAATATCCATCAAAAGTGTCTGGTTACAGGGTTTCTCATTTATGGCACCGAGGATTTTCCCAATCTGTAAAATGAAGTGGCGCCATCTACAATTGGTTTCCACAATCCAAAACATTGAAAATACTGGATTTCCAACACCCCCCAGCTCAAATTTTGTACAAAACTTGCATATTTCACAAGTCTCAAAATTTACGGTATTTCAACCCGATTTTTTTGCAGAAAATATTAATGTTGCGAAAAAAATCATAAGGACCATTTTTGTAGAAAATTAACTGAACTTCAATTTTTATCTGAACCGAAAATCTCTAACTGTCATATTTTAGGAGATATTGGCTGAAAATCTATTTTCCTGGTCTTTTGGGGCCATTTTCTCCGCCCACGCATGCGTTTTCATGCAGAACTTTGTCTCATGTTTAATGAGGTACCAAATGCAACTTCCAACCGGAAGATGAAAATAGGGCTTAATTAATGTTAACTTTGCCTTTTTTTCCTCCTTCATTTACTGGACTATATGCAAAATATAGGTTTTCTTCGAATTCAGTCTATTGCGTCGACGCAAACGGCCATTTTTTTCACCTTCTAGGTTAGTGCTCAAGTTTAAATATTTTATGTAACTTTTGATGTATGCATTTCGAATGTGATTAGAGATAACAAAATAGTTTCATCTGTTTTGGCACATTCTTTTTTTGAGAGTATTTATTGTTTATATTCAACAAAATAAATTAAAATTACATATACACATATTTAAAGTTTGATTTTCTTTTTCGGGGACTGCCCAAACTTGAAAAAATTTAAAAATCTTCCCATTTTTATTCAATTTTTTTAAACAATTTTGGGTTGCTGTAACTTGAATTATTCAAGTTTGGACAGAACCTAGTATAGCTCATACATAGTTTATTATAAAAATTCAGTAAATTAAGCAGAATGTTCAAGCAACATTTTATGGAATGTCAAATGGAATGTTTACTATTTTTTAAATGTTCAATGAAAAACACTCTGAATATTGATATTTTCATACGTTATGTGAAACATTAATGAATCAATCTATAAACAGATTGTGAAAAGTCTATTCGAGCCATGCGATTTACAGTCATTATTTTAGAAAATTATAAAAAATGCCGAGACACGTCAACTTTTGAATTGAGTTGTGCGTTATGTAAACATAAATGTAAATGTACAGGGTGATTCACGCAAGTATGCCATAGTAGGTGTTTTTTTTAAAGGAATATTTGCATATTTTTGAAATCCTCTTAATGAACCGATTCCAACAAACTAAATAATGTATGGTCAATTATGAATTATACAGGTGAAATTTTTATTTTTACAGTTATTAAACACATACATAAAATACCTGATGTATTTGATTTTAATTTAAAATAAATGCTCAAAATATTCTCCACCTAGTTGTTGGCAATAGCACAGTCTCCTATAGAACTCCTCCTTAACCTTGTTTGAAGTTTGAGGTGAAATATTCCGTATTTCTGTAGTTATCCTGTCTTTGAGGTCTACAATGCTAGTTGGTTGTGTTGCATATACTTTGTTCTTGAGATAACCTCACAGAAAAAAATCTAACGGCGTAAGGTCTGGCGATCTAGCTGGCCACTCAATAGTACCTCTTCGTCCAATCCATTTATTGGGGAAGATTTCATCTAAATAAGTTCTTACCATTAAAGCATAATGGGGTGTTGCCCAGTCTTGCTGGAACCAAACATTTTCATTCGGTAAGCTGGGATCTATTGCGTTGGGATATAAGTTTGCCAACGCAGGAA
Source organism: Galerucella tenella (assembly GCA_910591685.1). Classification (NCBI taxonomy): domain Eukaryota; kingdom Metazoa; phylum Arthropoda; class Insecta; order Coleoptera; family Chrysomelidae; genus Galerucella; species Galerucella tenella. Next base: position 9,224 of record CAJUYH010002581.1, read on the forward strand.
TAACTTCATTTCTAAGCATATTTAAATATTTTCTAGCTGTCAAATTTCCATCTATAAATATAGGACCAATAATATGGTCGCCTATGATACCGGCCCAAACGTTCACCTTTTGAGGGTACTGAGTATGTGTCTCACGCATCCAATTAGGATTATCTGCTGACCAATATCTACAGTTCTGTCGGTTTACCTCTCCATTCAATGTGAATGTCGATTCGTCAGAAAAAAGAATGGTCCTAAGAGCTATCTCATTTCTGTTCAGCTTATTCATCAATCTTTCGCAGAAATCTATTCTACGATCTGGATCGTCTTCTGTTAACTCCTGCACAAAAGTTAATTTGTAGGGATGAAGTTTTCCTTTATGAAGACATCTTAGAACAGTTGTATGTCTAACATTATTTTCACGGGCAATTTGACGTGTACTTGAAGTTGGATTCTCTTCGACAGTTAACAAAATATCCACTTTCACATCATCTTCAACGAAGTGTGGTTTTCTTTTCAATGGTTTGACATGCCCAAGTTCTCTGAATTGTGCATGAATTTTAGACACAGTACTTTGTGAAATATTAGGCAATTCGGGATACCTGTGATTAAATAAGTTTGCCACTTTAACTTGACTTCTGCAGTTATCCCCGAACCCGATCATCATTAATATCTCAATTCGGTCTCAGTCTCAGTTAAATATTTCATTGTTATGTCGACAAGGAAAGAGTGTTTGACAAAGATTTTACCCTTTCAGAATAAACTGTCAACACAACAACAACTGACATAATAGAAAACAATCCACATTATTTACCGATTTTGTCTAATTATTGGCGTTTTCAGGTATTTATGATAAAATTCATGGGCGTAGCAGGTTTTGTTTAATATTCAAATTTGTCTAATAATTAGTTAGTTTTGAAATTTAAAAAAGTACCAATATTTCAAGTGTAATGAATTATTAATTTTAAAATTTCACCCTGTATAGTTCATTATTGACCATATATTTATTTACTTTGTTGGAATCGGTTCATTGAGAAGATTTCAAAAATATGCAAATATAAAGGGTGTTTCATTAAAAAATACAACCTCGACTATGGCATACTTGCCTGAATCACCCTGTACATTCAAATTTATGTTTACATAACGCACAACTCAATTCAAAAGTTGACGTGTCTCGGCATTTTTTATAATTTTCTAAAATAATGACAAAGAATTTTATTCCATAAGTGGTTTCCACACTGTATAAAAAAAAATTTTCTATTCCAAAAACTATGAGTTATTCGGGAAAATGCTATAGAAATTTTGTGATGGCTAAAAATTCTTGTCTTTTCCAATAGGTTTATCTGGTGATAATCCTTTGACATCCTTCAACACCCTCTATCCCAACCAGACCTTTAATTATCGAAAAGTTTATCCAACATTTATATAATATATCTAAAATTCTAAATAATGTCACGGAAATTCATTTCTCGTTAGTTTCGGGTAAGGTCCTTTGGTCCAGGAATTTGTCTGTTTACATGTGACCCAAGTATTCAGTTAAAACCGAACCCTTTAATAGCATCCAATCCGGTTGAAAATTCCAAGGATTAAAGCGAGAATTTTTGTTAAAAATGAAGGGTCAAGATTTATCTAAAAAAAATTTACAATTCTTCAATATTTGATATATTTAGATTAAGTATTTTTGACCAGATGAATTTAAAAAAAAAGTTATTTGAAGTCTGAGGAAAATGACAATATTTCCTTAGAGAAAGAGAGTCAGGTAGATCCTTGAGTAAAAAAAAATCACGTGTAAGAGGCGAACCTTGCAAAAACTATAAGGATGATAAAATATCGGACCCTTCCTGCACGTAATTTTATAAATATTTTTTGCTAGCCGGTGAATAAAATGTTTTTTTATTAGTCCCTAGGGAGAATGCTTCGATAAATTCTTCGACAAGGTGTAGCAAAAATAGGGACCTCTTATGAGAAATGGCTTTTCCTTAGATTATTTTGAAATTCAGATAAAATGTCGACATTTTTACTCTACAAGGTGTTGAAAGAAAACAAAAAGATTTAGCAGCGAAATATTTGTTTTTAATTTATTTATTAAATATTTTATCGAATTTGACAATAAACATATGTGGACAGCTACTTAAAATTAAACATATAATAAAATAAATAAATGTTTATATATACAAGACATCTATAACATTCAATACGGTGAGGTATATCATCGAAATTCCCTGAAATCATCATTCAGTAATAATGCAAAATTTGTGAATAACATACAGTGTAAGAGAATGAAAAAATGTTTTCAAGTTTGTAATACCCTGTAGATCATTTAGGTAGTAGCATTTTTAAAATTCAAATCAAAAAGAAAAATCTACAAATTTACATTTCGGTATCGATTTACAGGGTGTCACAAGACTAGGTGTAAAATATTTTGTCATTCGTACACTTTTCTTATAGGCTATGATTAAAATTTCAATAATTGCATTGTTATTGAAGAATTATTTTTGATTGAATTAAAAGTATGTTCAAGATAATTGTTTTCGTTTTTGTTTAGTTGGAAAGTAATTAATTCTTTCAGTATATTTAAAACGATTTTTTTCTTTACTAACCTAACCAATTGTTGGTACTGGATACTCAGATAATCACGTTTTTTTTTTCAGGAGCGTTGATGGTATCCTTATTGAAAGCACATTTAATTGAAGACGGGGAGGAGAAGGAGTACAAGTGGAAGGAGGAGAAGATTTGCAAAATTTAAGTACTTATTCTAATTTATTATCTATAATATTTGTGTAGTTTTGTTACAATTGTTGTAGATCTTAAAGTTTTTCTCTTCACCACTTTTTTTCAAATTGACGTGTCTTTAAATTACACAAAAATGGAAAACAACATAATTGGTTACGACCGTTAGTAATTGGAAGTTTCTGATTATGGTTATTTTATAACATCGTCAATATTAGCTGATTTTTTTATATGGAGAAAAGGTTTCAACTTTTTTGATTGGTTTATCACAAAAGCGTAAAATTTCTTACTAGAGACATCTGAATTTGAAGGGTGGGTGACCCCCACAGCACTTAGGCCACAATTAGCCCATTGTGCAGCCTTCTGAGGTTCAGACTTCCTTCCTTGGCCAGCCTGCAACCTTCTGCATCGTCCCATCTACCCTTAAACTTATCAAGGGAGTGTTCCTTTATTAGGTCAATCATAGCCGACGCCGACAGACCAATGAAAGTGCGAGGTCCCAAGAGTTTTTGGGAGGTTGCTTTCCTGGCTAGTGAGTCGGCAATGTGGTTACCTTTCGATTTACTTGATCCAGCCTAGAGTGACTTCGTTGTTGCTACAGGATTCGATCAGGGACAGGTGACACTCCAGTACTAGGCCTGATGTGATACGTGGTCTAGTAGTGCTTGTCTACTACCCATTAGGATGTGAATTTTATTACCTGTGGTGTTTCTTTTGGTAATCTCTTTTGCGGCGATGTAGATAGCAGTGAGCTCTGTTTGAGCAACGCTGACATTACAGCCCATCGCCCATTTGATGTTTAGATTCAGAGATCTGGAGTAAATTCCACATCCTGAGCCCATATTGGTTTTAGAGCTATCCGTGAAGATGCGGATTGCGCCTTCTTCTGATGTGTCTTGTGTGTTATATTTAATGATTACCTTGTAGTGCCTGTGGAAGGCATATTGTGGTGAGATTGCGTCCGTATTTGCCTGAAACAGTGGGACCAAGGATCACCTCCATCGCTCTGGTTGGTGTGGTTCTCATGCCTCCTGTTGTATTGAGGCATGCTGTTCTCTGAATTTGATCCAGTTTACGGACGACTGTCAGCTGGTTTGCTTTAACTCCCCAGGCAATCGCGCCGTACGTTAGCATAGGTCTGATGATGGCAGTGTAGATCCAGGCAGTAACCCTGGGTGACATTCCCCAGGTACGGCCGATGGTTCTGCGACACTGTTCATAAGGATTGTATGCTTTTTTTACTGTTTTCTAGATGAGAGTTCCATGTTAACTTACTGTCAAATGTGACACCTAGATATTTCACCTCTGATGAGAACTTAAGTTCGGTATTTAGGATCTTTGGCACTAGATGTTTTGCAAGCTTCCTTTTTTTCGTGAAGAGTACCATTTCTGTCTTCTTTGGATTTATTGACAGAGAATGGTCTTTACACCATTGTTCTATGATGTTGAGGGCCTCTTGCATTAGACCACAGAGTATCTCCTCAAATCTTCCTGTTAGCAGAATGACTAGATCTTCTGCATAAGCTATCGTGCTACTAACTTACCAGTGACATAAACCGGCCGATATCTTTAAATATGTACAATGCATTATTGGCACTTATTTCATGCTTTATTTTTTTCAGGATACCGAATGGTAGATCGTTTAGACTAGTTCATTTAATTGATGAAGAGAGAAGGGGAACAAGCGAACAAGCAGGAGAAGGAAGTGATATTTAGGGAAAAGACTATAAAATTAACAATTCTGTGTTTTGTTTACTTCATATCGATTGTGCTGCGCCGTCTTGTAATATTTATTATAGGTAGTTATTACGGAGCAAAAAAAAAGAAACATGAAACCATAATGTTAGGTATAGTAGACTTAGTTTAACCATCCTTTCCCGTAGGCCGTAATGTCATACATTGTCCATCTTGATTTCTCATTCATGAAATGAATGAGACGAAATTATGACGTCATTAACGTATTTCTTAACTAATGTCGACGTGAATTTTATTTGTTACTTATGACAGCAGACTACGTCACTTAACGACAAAGGATGGTTAAACAAACTCTACAATATTTAAGGACTGGGCTAAATTTAGTTCAGCAAACAAGTGTGTTTTTTGTAAACTTGCTTGCTCTATCAAGATATATTTTTTTAAATGCCCAGTCCTAGAGTAAGATTATTAGTGAGTGTTGGTTTTTCTCTGCCTTCCTTCCTTTTTCCTAACTTGACATGTCACTCAAAAATTACACAAAAATTGGAAATAACATAATCAGTTACGACCATTGGAAATTGGAAGCTTCTGATTATGTTGATTGCCATTTTTCTGTAAATTGTTTGTACGAAATGGTACACAGAGTTCGGGAATTGGACATAATTGACGGTGACCATTAGTAATTGGAAATTGCCGATTGTGTTTTTTTTCCTAACTCTGTGCATAATACTGTACATACACCGACATTGTCAATGTTACCCCCATGAACGAAAGTATGTGTATGAATGCGTATGTGCGTAAGACCAAATTTTAACGATATGACTATGCGGCGACCATCAGTAATTGGAAGCTGTTCGGTGATTTTCGTTAAAACTGCACCCAATTCTTACGAGCTGCCTTCACAAGTTCTTCTTTATTTATAAAGATCGATCAAAGTGTAAGACAGAAACGTCCGTATTCTCGTTGTTTAAAATAAAAGGGGTACCTTCTTTTTCACACTGATGCCTTGAAGAACGGGGGCTGTAGCTCGGTGGTTAAACCACGACCGTACAAAGCGCTTTTAATCGCGATTAAACAAAAAGGTGCCCCTTTTAGTTTTTTCAACGCGACGCCACTGTCTTGGTTACAAAATCGAGACAAGCGACCCCTTATCCTGCCCATACGGACGCTACTGTATTACTGCTTGTGAAGCACGTTCCAAAGAATTAGTTTCATGTACATTGTAAATTTTTTTAGTTTGTAATTTTCTGATAGTGAATCGTTATTTTGTTGAAATAAATGAATATCTTCAATAAAAATTTCGTATCATTTACACCAACCCCATCCAAAAGTGGAATTGAGAAGTTAGTAGTTCAAATAAAATTTTAGATTGGAGAAAAAGAGGCGTGGCTTAGCAATTCCTTGGGCGGGGCTTCGCAATTTTAGGGGCGGGGCTTAGGGAAAAAGAGGCGGAGCTTAGGATTTTGTCTTGACACAAATACAAAATTGTTGTGATGTGAAACAAATCTAGATACAAGAAATTTTTGATTTGAGAAAAAGAGGCGTGGCTTAGCAATTCCATGGGCGGGGCTTCGCAATTTTAGGGGCGGGGCATAGCATTTTATGGGCGGCTTATTTACCAAAGGGGCGGGGTTTCGCAATTTTAGGGGCGGGGCTTAGCATTTTGTGGGAGGCTTATTTACCAAGGGGGCGGGGTTTCGTAATTTTAGGGGCGGGGCTTAGCATTTTATGGGAGGCTTATTTACCAAGGGGGCGGGGTTTCGCAATTCTAGGGGCGGGGTTTAGGGAAAAAGAGGCGGGGTTTAACATTTTGTGGGAGGCTTATTTACCAAGGGGGCGGGGTTTATCAATTTGTGGGCGGCTTATTTACCAAGGGGGCGGGGTTTAGAGTCCTAGCCACGCCTAGCCACGCCCCTAAAATTACGAAACTCCGCCTCTTTTCCTTAAGCCCCGCCCATAAAAGTCCTTGGCCCCGCCTCTTCCCCTTAAACCCCACCCATTTGTGTCCTTAGCCCCGCCCCTAAAATTCCGAAAAAACGCCCCCTTTTCATTTTTTGCTAAGCCACGCCCCCTTTTTCCGATGAAATTCGACAAGATTTGTTATACATCTTGGAAATTCACACTAGTCATTCAATAATTTTGAAATTTTCACCACAGGGTACATCCACTACTAACGTTATATTTCAGGTGGTATAGCTAGCGCCATCTATCGGTCATCCTCCAAACTACTTAGTTAATTCCACTTTTAGATGGGGTTGGTTGTAAATTAAACGAAATTTTGATTAGATATTCATTTATTTCAACAAAATAACAAGTCATCAGAAAATTACAAAATAAAAAAAATTACAGTGTACATGAAACCAATTCTTTGGAACGTGCTTCACAAGTATTTCACTATACGTTAGTAAGACAGTAGCGTCCGTATGGACAGGATAAGGGGTCGCTCGTCTCAATTTTTCTACTGACAGTGCTTCACAAGCAGTAAGACAGTAGCGTCCGTATGGACAGGATAAGGGGTCGCTTGTTTCGATTTTGTAACCAAGACAGTGGCGTCGCGTTGAAAAAATTGAAAGGGGCACCTTATTGTTTAATCGCGATTAAAAGCGCTTTGCAGGGTAGTGGTTAAAAATCGGTTCGTGGTTAACCACAAATCTAATGTTAAACCACCGAGCTACAGCCCCGTCTTCAAGGCATCAGTGTGGAAAAGAAGGTACCCCTTTTATTTTCCACCCCGACGATACGGACGTTTCTGTCTTACACTTTGATCTATCTTTATAAATAAAGAAGATCTTGTGAAGGCAGCTCGTAAGAATTGGGTGCAGTTTTAACGAAAATCACCGAGCAGCTTCCAATTACTGATGGTCGCCGCACAGTCATATCGTTAAAATTTGGTCTTACGCACATACGCATTCATTCATAGGGGTAACATTGACATTGTCGATGTATGTACGGCATACACAGAGTTAGGAGAAAAAACATAATCGTTGGCAATTTTCAATTACTAATGGTCACCGTCAATTATGTCCAATTCTCGAACTCTGTGTACCTTTCCGTACAAACAATTTACAGAAAAATGGCAATCAACATAATCAGAAGCTTCCAATTTCCAATGGTCACGTAACTGATTATGTTATTTCCCATTTTTGTGTAAAATTTTGGAGTGACAGGTCAAGTTGGGAAAAAGGAAGTAAGGGCAGAGAAAAACCAATACTCACTAATAATCTTACTCTAAAGACTGGGCATTTAAGAAAATATATCTTGATAGAGCAAGCAAGTTTACAAAAAACACACTTGTTTGCTGAACTAAATTTAGCCCAGTCATTAAATATTGTAGAGTTTGTTTAACCATTCTTTGTCGTTAAGTGACGTAGTCTGCTGTCATAAGTAACAAATAAAATTTACGTCGACATTAGTTAAGAAATACGTTAATGACGTCATAATTTCGTCTCATCCATTTCACGAATGAGAGATCAAGATGGACAATGTATGACGTTACGGCCTACGGGAAAGGATGGTTAAACAAAGTCTACCATACCTAACATTATGGTTTCATTTTTCTTTTTTTTGATCCGTAATAACTATAACTACCTACAATAAATATTACAAGATGGCGCAGCACAACAAAACACAGAATGGTTATTTTTATAGTCATTTTCATAAAATCACTTATTCTTCTCTTCTTCAAATAAACTATTCACAACGATTCCACTGTTGTTTCTAAAACAATAAAAAAAACGGGAGAATAATTCAGTAGATATAAAGTTTATATGATTTCAGTTGGACAACGAAAAAAATTCAAAGAACCGTTTAGTCGTTGAACTTTTTTGTTGGTTATCCAATTGAAATCGTATAAATAGCTATACCGACAAATTGATGTTACACATAAGAGCACCCACGCAATCAGTGAATTTCTCATTAGATAAGCATTTTAAAACATCTCCTGTTCGATGAACCAAAAATTTGAAACATTTTTTTTATTTAAAAAAGACTGCTAACATTGACGATGTCATATGTTTGTAAGGTATTATACACAGGGTGAGAAAATAAACATAATCCGCGATTTCCAATTACTTATTTCCAATTATGTACATTTCCGAACTCTATGTACCTACTTCCGTACTTTTAACAGAAAAATACAAATTAACATACCTAATCAGAAACTTCCAATTACTAATGGTCGTAACAATTATGTTAGTTTCCATTTTTGTTCAATTTTAAAAACATCTTAAAATGGAATGTATTTTGTTATTAACCGAAAATAAATTATATATAAAGAATCTGTCGTTTAATTTTCATTTACCAAACCCCAAATAATTAATATATTTCCTCTATTAATTTTATTATTTTGAATAAAGAGCTACAGTAATAATTATATTTATATCCTAAGATATGTACAATTTTTATTATGAGCATTTTTTTCTCAATTATACACTGAGATTCATTTGAAATTTGTGGAAACAACCGAAAATTCTCCATAAAAATCAATATACAGGGTGTTTCAACAATTCATTAAACATTATAAAATGGTGAATTTAGAAAAACGCTGTATTTTCGTTCTAAATTGAAATCAACTTTGCTCTAAAAAAAAATATTAATTCCAAATTCGTTTTCTCGATTTCTACCTCACCGATTTCATCTTCCACCCTATTTTTTCATTTAAAAAATTATGTACAAGAAACTACTTAACTATTAGAAATATTCAATAATCCTTTTGATTGTTACCGCAAACAGGCTATCAGCCCACTGATAAGGCTCAAACTTAATACGTAGTAGGATGGCAAAGCTGCAAGACCTGCAAAATAAAAAAATAAAAATTCACTATTCACCCTCGACGATATAATATACAGGGTAATTCATAAGTAATGGGCCAAATTGTAAATCTACGTTCAGAAGGCCAAAATAATAATATTTTCATTAACAATAATGGGCCTTAGTCTGCTCCTTAGTGAGATAGAGGATGTTAAAGCGAAAAAATAAAATAGATTTTTGTTAATAGATCAGCTACTTTTCTACATAATGACTTGAAAATTGGGTATGAACTAGTTTTTGTAAAGGTAAACAAGAATGTGCGAGAGGATTTGAGTTAACTCGTAGATGTCGCCACATGCGCCATATGAATTAGATGAAATCAGCTACAAATTTTTCATCGCTCATTATTTTACAAATTACTCATTTAATTTGGATAGCCCCATCATTTCTGTAGAAAAAAGCTATATGTACCTCTTTTATCTTCAAAATATTAACGATTTTCGAGATATTTGTAGCTGATTTCATCTAATTCATATGGCGCATGTGGCGACATCTACGAGTTAACTCAAATCCTCTCACACATTCTTGTTTACCCTCACAAAAACTATTTCATATCCAATTTTAAAGTCATTATGTAGAAAAGTAGCTGATCTATTAACAAAAATCTATTTTATTTTTTCGCTTTAACATCCTGTACCTCAGTAAGGAGCAGACTAAGACCCAATATTGTTGATGGAAATATTATTATTTTGGCCTTCTGAACGTAGATTTACAATTTGGCCCATTACTTATGAATCACCCTGTATTGTACTATAATAGTCTTGTGTCATAACCAATTAAACGTATTAGATACCCAACAAAAACTTTCAACTGAATTAACTCGTAGCAATAAAAGTACAATTAAATTGAACCTTTTCAACTAGTTGCCTAATAGTTCTTCATTAGGGTCCTTTTTTCCCTATTAGATCCCAAAAAATGTGATATAGTTTCCAAGTAATTCAATTATTTGACCATACGTTCAATATGTGGATTGCTCTCAACAGACTAAAAGTCCTGATTTCCCGGGGGAAAGCAACCAATTCTTTTTTTTTTTCTTTCTAAGAGATGATGCAGAAATGTGGTTGTATATATAAGGAAAAACCTCAAATTAGTATCAAAGTTGTGCGAAAAGATATTACAACAAGTCTTTAGTTAAACATATTTTAAAATTTATTTAAAAACAAAATTGCTTTTCGATCTGATGTAATCGATTGCTGCCAGGCTGTCCAAATCGTTTGTTAATTTTCCATTATGTTTGTGGTAGATAATATATTCGCAATAATGAAAGCTGGTGGGTGGACAGTTATTTTTTTATTCCTGAAAGTGGCTTTGTTACAAAACATTTTCAAAATAACCATTTGTTTGTATATCAGTCATTGTAAGTTATTCGACGAAAAACTATCAGGGTTAATACAAACAAAACGACTCGGTTTCCATTTGAAACGATTTTTGTTTGCCCTGCTCAGGAATGAAACGTTTAGGTCGCTCTGTTTATTGAATATTTACACAAAAAAACAATTAGTTTAAATCAACTAATAGATATTTACGTAATTAGTTATGAAAAGAGCGATATTGTTCAACAAGCGTAATATTTGCCAAAACGAGCGCTAGCGAGTTCTGCAAATTACGCGTGTTGAACAATGTCCCTCTCTTCATAACGTGTTTACGTACAACGTTTTATCTAATTCCGCGCTTTCATAATATTCAATAAAATCTTCAATTACAATGATAGTATTGAAGTGGAATCAAATGGTGTTAGAAGTATTGTTACTATGATGTATTCACCCAAAAAATTGACTTACTTTAAATAACTGTGTCCTGAATAATGTTTTCAATGTTTATAAATCTCAAAATACTATTGAATTAAAATAATGGGTTAATTGTACAGTTTAAATAATGAAATAATTGTCAGTTTTGACAGTACCTACCTAATTAATAAATTATTCTTTGAAACTCATGTGGTATCTCTATGTTGAAACATAAACAGTTACGTAAAGTTTTTACATAACTACTTTTCATAACTGATATATGAAGGTTATGAAAAATGTGACGTTACCTAACGTCAAGGAGTTACGTAAAGTGTCACATTTGATAGCGGAATTAGATAAAACTATATACATTAGCGGTAAATGCAACTACATCAAACCTTTATCATCATTTAAATTATATTTTTAGATTTGAAAGAGTTCTTATTACGTTACGTATTCAGTTCGTTGAGACCTCTAAGATCGTTTTTGCACACATCTCCACTATCTATCCAGCTATATTTCAACACTCAACTCTTCACTGACCCCACTGAATTTTTCTGAACAACAAGTCACAATATTAAGAATATGTCGCACAAAACTAACATTAACTGTTGTCAATACAATTAAAGAAGACGTCTGGACCCTCAGGACCCAGCAACATTTACGCTGAACATTTCGAAAACTCATAGTCAGTAATTAAAACATCTGCGTCTGTCCGCAACGTTATCATAAAATAGTAAAATGCCACTATTAATCAAGTACGATTAGTCTAAGAAAATTGGTAGGTCCAGGCCTGTTTTTTGGGACCCGAGGGATTAAGTGCTGCAATTTATAATCATTATCGTGTGATGTGCGTGAACTGGGCAATTTTACTTATTCACGGAGCGCCGAGAACTGCCTTTATCACTGTCTTAAAGAGCCAGGAAAACTACGGATAATGATAAAACAAAAAATTCGATTTGCACTCCAAGGTGATTTGTTTGGGAGAATTTTTCCATATTGGTATGCGTCAAAACAAATCTTTACATTTACATAATTTTAAATTTCAAGTCGATGATATTATAACGAAGTAGTTAGAAATATCGACATTACTCCCACTATCATTATTCGTAGAGATCCAGCCAGTAAAACCAGGAGACTGTAGTTAGAAAAACAGGGAGAAATGTTCAATTAGAACCTTAAAACTACTGAAGAAGAGACATTTGGCAAATACTGTTCCACCACTTGCTTGAGGGTAGCCTTCAGCTTTTGTTCCTCCATTGGCTTGAGAGGAATTTTCTTGATTCCCATCAACTAGGCCACCACACTAGTACATTTATTTATCAGGCAGGTTTCCACGAGCAATCTTACGCTCCAAAGCTCCGACGACTCTAGCAAACAATCGACTATCCTTTCCACTCCAGCAGTCCTTGGGGTTTACATATTCCTACTCGTGGAACATAGTCCTAGATTAATCACCTCAACAACAATGGATTCTACACAATTGCATACGCAGATGACATAGTCATCTTGCAGACTGGCAAATTTGAGATTACACTGTGCGATAGAGCGCAGGATGGGCTTAAATAAATTGAAAAATGGTGTAAGGAACACTCACTGTCGATCAATCTCAGAAAGACTGGGATGGTCCTTTTCACCAGGAAAAGAAGTTTATCGGGTTTTAAACCTCCCGAAATCTTCAAAAGCAAACTAAACTTTTCGAAAGAGGTTAAATACCTTGGTATTACCCTCGACAGGAAACTAACATGGAAGTCTCATCTATACAGCGGAGCAAAAAGAGCATATGTGGCTTATGAGCAGTGTCGGAGGACAGTGGGACGCACATGGGGTCTGTCACCCCGTGTGGTCACCTGGATCTACACTGCAATAATAAGACCCATGTTAACGTATGGAGCAATTGCATGGGGACCGAAGGTTCTACAAGCAACGGCCATCCAAAAAAGGTAGAACGTGTCGCGGGACACACGGTAGGAACTTTAGTTCCTTTTAAGCAAAAGTTATGTAATACATCTGACGTTATAGATAAACAATTTGCATATTCTTTGGTGGTTGAGTAGTAAGCACACCAGACTCTCACGCGGTAGACTCGGGTTCGATTCCCCGCGAGGAATTTTTTTTATTGTTAATTTTATTTTTAAATAATTATTCTGCTTGATATTAATAACGACAACAGGTAGACGTTTGAAATATTTAGCAGAATATTCATTATTATAGATAATGGCACGGTACCCTCCATGAGCGAGTCCGACTGGCAACATCTACTTATAACAGCGTCGTATATTTAAAAAAGGAAACCGTAGCATTATACAAATTGGACATTCGTTTACCATAAAATTAGTGGAAACATAAAATTGAATTGTTAAATTTTTAATTTGAAGTTATATTACAGTTTATAGAAATTTTTATTTTCTAGATTTTTTCCTAAGTGGGTCGTAGAAAAAATATGCTGCTCGACTCGTGTGGATTGTCCATATCGCACTTGAACGATTGAGCACTCCGCCTACGGCGTCGTGCTTCATCTTCGTCCTCGTGCGATATGGCCATCATATCCACACTAGTTGCACAAACTACAATTTCTTTCAAAATATGCCCTTTTACATTTAAAAACTACCTGCCAAATGTCAAATCAATTTATCAATCCATTTTAAAGTTATCGAATTAAAACATTCAAGTTTTCAAAATTTCAACACCCTGTATTTCGAAAAGTAGCTAGACCCCTTAATCGCGCAAACAAAATTATGGAAATAATAGTAAAAATGTATACGAAAAAATTCAAGTAGATCACTAGCACTGCCAATACCAGCTTTGCATATAATTTCAATATAGCATCGGTGGTTCAGTGGTTAGAATGCTCGCATTGCACGCGGGCGGCCCGGGTTCGAATCCGGGTATGAGCATATTTATTATTATGTATCGCTGCTTCGTGAACGAGAGAGAGACTAAGGAGGCACAAGCACGCAAAAGCAAGGCACATAACGAAGCAATGTAACATAACGCAGCGTAACGTAACGCGTAACGGTCAGATCTTTTGCGTCGCGACCCCTGGTCGCTCAAACATAACCTGGCATAAAGAACTAAAGTTCCAAAATTATATCAAATACAGCGAATGGCTTGTTTAAACATCACAGGAGCCATGAGAACAACACCAACCGCAGCAATGGAACTAATCACTGGTCTGACCTCTCTGGACCTGCTCGCCAAGGAGGTTGCGTTAATGGACATGGTACGATTGCGCACGGCTGTTGTAAACCCCGAAGTAGGAGTGGGCCAATTGAGGTTAAGCCTATGGCAGGAAGCGCTCACTGCGCTACCTCTGCTGCAGGCAGCCAACGATGCAATTGAACCCAGGTTTTTGTTTAACAAACCCTACAAAATTCAAATAAAACAGAACAGATGCTGCAAATGCAATACGCATATATACAGATGGTTCAAAAATGAAAGACGGCTCAGGATGTGGAGTTTACTCGAGAGCACTAAGCCTAAAGATTAAGTGGGGAACGGGAAACAATACCAGCGTGGTTCAAACAGAACTGGCTGGTATCTCAATTGCCACAAAAGAACTAACCAGAAGAGGAATTCCTGGCAAAAACATAATAATCTGCACTGATAGTGGACAAGCCCCATTAGCCTTGAACAGACAACGTGTTATATCGAGGCTAGTACTAGAGTGCCACCAAGATTTAGCTGACGCCTCGGCAGATAACAATATTATCCTGAGGTGGGTTAAAGGGCACGACAGGAGTAAAGGAAATCGCATTGCTGATTCTTTAGCCAGGGAAGCCGCTGGACTGAAAATTCTAGGACCCAGTGACACCTACGGCCTAACGACTTCGACAATTGCGGAACTAGCCAAACTTTACACCCATGCTCAATCCCTTAAGAGATGGGATGGAATCAAAGGATGCAGTCTTACCAGGATCACCCTGGGCGACCCTGGGAAGCTGGCGCCGAAGAAATATTTGGCGATGACCAGGAAAAACTAAGGAAGCACCTCCATACTATGGTGCTAGTGGACACACCTCTATGCAGGATGTGTGAACAGGAAGATGAAACTGTCAGGCATGTCTTATGCGAGTGTCCGGAGTTATCGTCGATAAGAGAGTGTGTGTTCGGTGATTCTTGGCCTACACGTGCCGATATAAAGGAGATGTCTCCTATTGAACTGTCCACCTTCCTGAGAAGGACAGGATGGACAATGACCTAGGAGGACAACTCCTCGGGAGGATGTACAATGGGTCACATGTGGCCTAAGTGCTGTGAGCCTACACACTCACCCTCCCTACTCTACAGATACAGATTCCTACTCGCCCGCCACTTATCGAACAGGTCCCATAACTCACTCAAAAGCTAGTGATAGGCTTGTATTAGTGTTTGCTTGAATATTTTGTTGATACGCCTTTTGGCGATCTCGATATTGAAAAACATTATTTCTTATTGATTCTGTTGTGAAATTAAGGGTTGTCTCCCGTTTTAATCTTTCTTTGATATTAACTGGATTATCAGGCAGGTATAGGCATCCAAAATACTTTCCGATAAGTTTTTTCCTTTTCGGAATTTATTACCCGATGAATCATTAATGAGAAAGGGAAAAAGGGTTAGCATAAATAACCGGAGAAGTCCTAAGGAAATTCATGTTCACTTTTAAGCCATACTGGATACGGAATTGATAAAATCTATTACCGAATATCAGTGGAGAGTCACAAATTTCGTTGCGTCGTTTGAATTATTTATACATTTAAATAAATTTAACTAAGTGTTGCACAACCAAATTTAATGCATTAAACGCTTATTTAAATCCGTGGCACTTTTTTTTCTTCAAATTCCTACTAAAATCCACCACTGCGTTTTTGTAAGTTTCCGGCTTTCTCCTAATCTGGATTAATTGCAACGATAAAAACGGCGGAGAATAAAATGCGAAATTCCGGCGTTCTTGGTATTCAATTGAAATAAATTTCTTTCTTTAATCCTCGTACTATCAGGTGCTGACTCATCTAATGAACATTAATTTGCAATCACGTTAGAATCTTTCGATTGATCCTTTTTTTTTTCTTCTTTATTGCCCCTTTTTCCTTATTCGTGGTGAAAGTGAAACGTAATACTTCCACATCCGTCAGTCGTATTAAAGGACAGAGTAGGGCTCCAAAAAAACTTCTTGTAATTAGCCGAGCTACCTGTCACATCTCTACCATACAAATTTATGGAAAACATTTTTAAAAACATATGAAACATTTTATAAAGTTGGGTACAGACCGAAATAAAGAATTCGCGAGCTATTTGAGAACAGCTCCCGAATTGAACACGAGCAGCTCCCAAACACAAAAGTTTTGCATCACCCTAAATCTCCGGAAAAAAAATGTGTTCATTATAAATGAATCAGATATTAATCAAATAATTAGTTTCAATGAAAAAAACGTGTATATTTGTCAAAAATTTTTATTATCCAATTATAAACTTGCTTCAAACATAAAAAGTATTCTTAGAAATTAAATAAATTAAATACAAATTGATTCTTTTTAAAGAAAAGGTTAAGTGAGAACCTGCATGAGAACTTTCAATAAAGAGTATTTCCACCTCTAGAACTTATGCAAGCTTGAAGTCGCCTGCCCATTCTTTTTACCAAATTATTGATATTCTGTTGAGGAATATTCCGCCATTCTTCTTGGGCCACATGAACAAGTTCTTGTACACTCCTGGGTGGATTTCTGCGTGCTGCCACTGCCCTGGCAAGCATATCCCAAGCATGTTCTATGGGATTCATGTCAGGAGATAGGGCAGGCCAGTTCAAACGATTGATCCCTTCAGTTTCAAGATACTCATTTACAGCTCTGGTCCGATGAGGTCGGACATTATCGTCCATAAAAACGAAGGAATTGCCAACAGCTGCGCGCCATAGTCTCACGTGAGGATGTAGAATCTCTCTGCGATACCTATCACCAGTCATCGTTCCCTCCAGATGAATTAATTCTGTGCGATCATTTAATATGATACCAGCCCAAAACATAGCACTTCCTCCTCTGAAGGGCGGCACGGGGCGAGCATGGGCAAGCTGAGCAACTCTCGTTGGATCCCGCCACACACGTATTCGATGGCTATCTTGTACCTAACAAATCCTTGTCTCTTGGGAAAAGAACACCGAATTCCAAAATTCTTCAGGCAAGGCCGCGTGTTCTTGAGCCCACTGTAGTCGGCGAACTCTGTGCTCAGGTTGTAGTCTGGGCACTCTTATTGGTCGGCGACACCTCAAACCTGTCGCAAGTATTCGTCTTCGTAATGTCGAGATCGATACTTGAACTCCCAACGCATGTCCCATATCTCTTTGGAGTGCTAGTATTGCCATAGTCGGGTTTCTTCGGATAGTTAAGTGGATATAGCGGTTCTGCCGCTGATTAGTAACACGCCTTCTACCGCTTCTAGGTCTATCACGAAGAGAATTGGTCTGGAGGTACTGGTTCCATACACGAGACACAGCCAAACGCCAACTCTGTTTGCCACGAACCTTTGAGAATGACCTTCTTCAACTAAAGCCACTATTCTTGCACGGTCAATCTCACTTATGACTTGACGATTCATGTTTGTACTTAAAATCGTAAAAATCAGATGCCTTGAATGTTAAAATGATCGCACTAAAAATGTTATCTTACAAAAAAAACTGTAAACATCTGTATATTGCAAAAAATATGGAACATATTGAAATGGTAAACATTGATAAACAAGCCAACAAAAAATTGTTAGCGCAAAAAAATTCCTTCGCATCCGAAGAAGGTGATGCAAAACTTTTGAATCTATGTGTATATTGTATTGTTATCGAGTATGCAGCAATTCGAATTAATCTGTTAATTTAAAGTGAGTCAAGATCGAGTCCAAAGGAGTCTGTTACAAACAACCAAACATACAAACAAACAAGTAATGCTAATATTAATTGTAAAGATAGAATATTTTCGAATCAGGGGAAAATTTTACATATTTGAGTGAATTTTTAATCTTAGAATCAAGGGAATTAACAGAAATCGCGAAATATTTCCATACCTACTTCTTTGTTCAAAATTTACAAAAAAAATTGGCGACAAGCTAAAAATTTTTAAAAAACGGTTTTTTGGGACGAGAAATTAACTGACACAGTAAATTTTATTATCCTAACTGCCTTCAAATAGTGTTTTTTCGCATTTTCAATATAAAAAATATTTTAAATACCTGTGATGCCTTTTGGTCAATATAATAGGATAACAATAATATTTAAACAAAAGACGTAAATTCCCTTGAAGCTAATTCCAATAATTCATAAGAATAGAAGTAGGAAGGTCGCACGTACGAAGTCAAGTTCAGAGCGTGAAATAAACATAAATAAACATTTATATTTACTTATGATGAACTTGACCTGTAGTATAAATATGCAAACGATAGGAAAACCAATCTTATGAGCACCAAAAATAGGACGGAAAGTATTGTTAGCAGTCCAAATTCTACAACGTTTATTGAAGTTTTCCATCATCTGTCACTTCAGTTCTTTAACGTTTATTTTAAATTTTTCAATTAAACATCAAAGAATGTCAAAATTTTTTGGTTTATTCGGTAGATCGTGTCTCACACATGCAGAACACGTTTTAGCAGCCCTTAACTATCAGATGCCCTCGCTTCGCTACGCTTGCTCGTGCATCTAATAGTCTCGGGTTGCAAAAGCTCAATTTCTACCCTTGAGACACAATATACTATAATTTATAAGAGACATAAATTAATGTGCAATGTGACTGACTCTTTAATTCGGAAACTGTTTATGAAACATTAACTTTGTGCGGGATCGACGTGAAAAATTGAAATTGAAAACATTCAAAAAAAAAACAGACGAGTTCGTGTGTGGGATGTGCATTAAAATTTTCGGTCAAACACTTTCGTGAGTTGACCGAAACAATGTAGATAATTAGGAGTTTAACAGCTGTTGCTATTCCCATTCTGTACAATGTAACATTATCCAAACAATGAAAAGGGCCATTAAAGTTTTGATAACCGCATACTCTTATCCAGTTCGTTAAGGGAATGGTCGGGAACAGCTACTATTGTAGATAAATGTTTGGTAAACTACTAATGTTATGTTATGCTATGTTACGTACGGTTATTTCAAAAACGTAACTTTTTTTATTTTTGATCTATAAAAGTTACTTTTAAAAATAAAGTAGCGTTTGGGTTTTTGATTACTTTTATGTCTGAAACAGAATATCATTTGCAAGTTTTAACTTTGTGTCAGTGGCAGTTTCCCATTTTTGCTATCCCATCTCTCGTCCAGGACCGGCGAAAATTGTTCCAACGTAGAAAAAGTTAATTTTAAGAGCAAGAGTGTCAAAATTTAAGTCATACATTCCACGACAACCACCCAAAAATATGAATCTTTGGACTTTGTATAATGTGGAAGATTGAATAAATTCATTTTCTCCGCGTCCTGGAGGATTCATGAAGTTGCTCGGCAACAAAGCAAAAGGTACAGAATATTTGTGATATTACTTCACTTGACTGATGAAATGCTTTTATTTCGACTTGTTGCGTCTTCAAAGAAAACAATTCAGTTCATGTTCTATCACTTTAGGGATGTGAAAAGCTGAGATAAGATAAATATTTTCGAGTGTGCACACATTAACACACCTACACGCATACGCACTTAACTAACGTACACATATTTTCACAATTAAAGTAGGGATATAAATTGTTTTCTGAGAAGGGGAATTTGATGCTCAACAGAAACAGATTTTCTCGCTCACTTTTTGTACTACTTTTAACAGCCCCAAACCAACCATAGAAAATTTGCCTTGTCCCAAATAAAACGATTTTTATTGGAACTTTAGTTCTTTACATCAGGTTAGGTTTGAGCGACCGGGGGTCGCGACGAAAAATATCTGACCGTTACGTTAGGTTATGTTACGTTGCTTCGTTATGTGCCTTGCTTGCGTGCTTGTGCTCTCTCCTTAGTCTCTCTCTCGTTTACGAAGCAGCGATTCATATGCTTCGACCGGGAATCGAACCCTGGCCGCCCGCGTGGCAGGCGAGCATTCTACAACTGAACCACCGATGCAACATTAAAATTCTATGCAAAGCTGATATTCGCAGTGCTGGTGATCTACTTGACTTTGTTCGGATAAATTTTTACTATTATTTCCATAATTTTTTTTGCGCGATTGATCTTTTTTTTTATTTACAGCATCGGTTGTCAGAACGGTAGGTTGTGTTTACTGGTTTATAAGTTTAACACGTCGGTAAGTGATTTACTTACCGTTCAGACGTCGAAAAGTAATAAATAGCATAACAAAAATTTCACCAAAATGCAAAATATATTTCAAACTGATCGAGAAGTATAAATGTCACTTTTGATATTTCGTTCATTTCGAAGAAATTTAAATTATTTTATTCGGAATTTATTTCAATACGATCGCGCAAAAAATGGTATAAGCATCTCGAACGTTGGGGGTAATTACAACGTTTGCATATAGATTCCTCTCGTAAAATTGGACAAAATGATATGAAGATTAAGGGGTCTAGCACATTTACTTTTCGAAGTACAGGGTGTTGAAATTTTGAATGTCTTAATTCGATAACTTTAAAATGGATGGATAAATTGATTTGACATTTGGCAGGTTGTTTTTAAATGTAAAAGGGCATATTTTGATAGAAATAATAGTTTGTGCAACTAGTGTGGATATGATGGCCATATCGCACGAGGACGAAGTCGTTCAAGTGCGATATGGACAATCCACACGAGTCGAACAGCATATTTTTTCTACGACTCTCTTAAGAAAAAATCTAGAAAATAAAAATTTCTATAAACTCCCTTTTTAAATATACGATGCTGTTATAAGTAGATGTTGCCAGTCGGACTCCCTTATGAAGGGTACCGTACCATTATCTATAATAATGAATATTCTGCTAAATATTTCAAACGTCTACCTGTTGTCGTTATTAATATCAAGCAGAATAATTATTTAAAAATAAAATTAACAATAAAAAAACTTCTTCGCGGGGAATCAAACCCGGGTTTACCGCGTGAGAGTCTGGTTTGCTTACTACTCGACCACTGAGGAATATGCAAATTGTTTCTCTACAACGTCAGATGTAATACATAATTTTTGCTTAAAAGGAACTAAAGTTCCTACCGTGTGTCCCGCGACACGTTCTACCTTTTTTTTCAACCCCTCTCGAAAACACGTCTATGGCCGAGTTAATTAAAATACAACATCGAATCAGTTTTTGTCAAACAACTCACTTTCGGCACCCTATCTTTTATTATAAAACTTTTTCATTTCTTTTTGGCGGTGAAAAAAAAATTGATTACCCAGTCATTGCTGAAGGAATTTTTGTTTTATAACTTTTCATCCTTTTTTATTAAAAGTTACGTTTAATCGAGTCTTCTGCGTATGATCTCCAGCCAATGTCAATCAGGTGTACGAAGGAAGCATTGACTCCCCAATGCAGGGTGAGGTGCAGTATACGAGGGGTCGAATAGAAATATGTAATCTGTTATTTTTAGTAAACAATAATTAATCAAAATTTTTTTATGTTATATAATGTTGTCGCCGTCCACAGATGCTTTTAAAACAAATCGATAAAGTAGTAGCGATATTTCATAAGGGGATGAAGAAGAGGAACTTGGAGAGGGAAAGAAAGAGGAAAGGAAGGACTGGTATCATCAGAGTTATCTGTTGGATAGTGGTGTTTGCCGGCAAGACAGCGGCTATAAATTGTGTAGTTCGCAGCGCCAAAACTTCAATAAAACTTATAAATTCATGAAAGCATTTTTATGAGGATCGAGGCGGCGTTTTGTGTCTCATATTTTCATTGTTGGAGAATGTTTTGATTTTTATTTTCTCGTTATACGAGAAGATATGCGGTGAATTTTAAGGGGTTGAAATATTAGATTTGTTCAAGTAATTTATACCCCATGTTGATGATACGACCAAAAAAACATTGTTTAGATTTGTTGGGAATTTTATTACGTTCGGAGATACGGAGCAGCCGTTCCGCTGAAAAAGATGTTTCAACAGTTGATTTATCTATTGTTTTAAGCATATTTTATAAACGGATTCGTCAGTCGTACAGTTTTTAGAATAAAATTCTCAAAGTAAATAGAGAGAATAGACAGCTCTGCTTACAGAAGAATCCCAAACACAACATTGTAAATAGTGAGGTCTTACAATCGTGGAAGATTGTTGTCTTGAAGAGGATCTTTCAGTTGGTCCAAAGGGAACCAAACTTAAGAAGAGAACCACCGTTCGTAGGTAAACTGAATTGGAAGACAAACAGGAACTGGCAAGGTGGAGCTTCATAAAAAGAGTCTACCGAACAAGGTAGGAACTCTCAACCTGACAATAGAAACTGGGTAAATGACATTTGAAGACAGCTACCTGATCCAGTTAAAACTTACAAGGACTAAGGCCTTGGAGATGGATAATACAACCATAAGACAAATCTCACAAAAACAACGAGCTCTGTCTTTGAAAATACAAAAACTTTTCATAACCTATATTGTTGTAATCATTTGCAGATCAATAAAGTTTACATGAACCGATTTGTTTTCAAGTTGAAATTGAAAAATAAATTGTAATTTATAATGTAATTTTGTTTCATTTCGTTATAATATCACAAGAGACTGAAAATAAGCATATTTCAGAGAACTAGTTGCCAGCGGAGCCGGAGAGTTCGCGTGGTTATAATATTGCCAAACGGCAACAAGTTCAAGATAAGGTGGAGGAAATTATGTTATAATTTATTCAAAGCCCGTGTGGAATTCGCTATATTAATATTTTTTGAAGCTTAACTCGGAAATACTTGGTTTATATTACATTTTTATAGGCATCAATTGCATCTTTAATAAAATATACAGGGTTGAATCAACAGAAAATGATTTAAAAATCTTCTACTTCATTTTACAGGTAAAATCAGCTTTTGCAATAAAAATAGTTTGCGTGTTCAACTGTCGTACTCGCTTGAGCGGTGACAACGATTACATTTCATTAGTAGGCAATCACCAGTCCCATTGTCACACTTCTCCATTGATCGTCAGATATGCTAATTCCGATTTCGGTCAACTTCGGCAGCTATTTCACCTATCCCAACCTTAGGGTACAAGTCCTCTTTAATTTTTTTTAAAAACAGACACACTTTGTTTCCTTCTCATCTCCATCTCGACTAGCAACAGCCCAACCACAAATTTTCGGTATAACTACATAAATAGTTGGCCTAAATAAAAGATACTAATTTTGGTGCTCGGTCAATAATAATAGACTTCACCATCTTGTTCTAGTAAGTTATACATTAAATTAGGTGATGTCACATACTTAATAACTATTACAATGTTTACGACTTTCTAATAGTAGACGTTGTACAAATTTTACCATGTTACCAGACACACTCGGGATTTCCATAAAGAAGATACGCCGCCACGGCTGGAATCCAGAGTATGAAAATTGCATATTAAACCCCAACAGCATTCTTGAGATATTAAATACTTTAGCACACACCGAATGATATAGACCACCAGTATCGGACTCGATCATGTGACATTCTTGCTTTTTAAAGTAATTTTTTGGATGTACGGACCATTTAAAACAACAGATAGTCAGCCCCGTATAGATTATTTACCTCAGTTTTGGCCCCGTATAGATTATTTACCTCAGTTTTGGCCCCGTACAGATTATTTACATCAATGTACAGCCCAGCAGCATAACAAAAAATGATATTTTCCATACATGCGAATGAAATACATGGAAAAACTATTTAAAAACTTACCGTTTGACGAATCTCTATTCCCCATCACCGAAGAAGGTCTGGGTCTAGGTCTTTCTTCTTCCACCACTAATTCTTTCTGCTTCTTATAGAGTTCGAATATGTTTACGGTACAAGCGACCGTGGCTTTGCCTGCGAAAAAGTGTCTGTCTTCTAATTCAACTTCCAATTCGGAGTAGGTGACTAAAGGGACTTTTTTGGGATTTGTTTGCTTAGTTGACGTGCTTGCAGGCAGAGTACGTCTCTGAGTATCATTGACCTGCAATAAAATTCATTTTTTCGTAAATATTTCCCAGCAATTCCGTGGTGGTTCGGTTTTCGGTTGGAAACAAACAAATTTTAACGGTTCTAACATTTGCTCTTTGTGAAAGTTACTCATTGTAAATAGAGAGCAACATGTTAATCAAAGAGTAACAACGAATACAAATTTAACGTTCAACTGTCTACCGATGACGTATAAATATTTAAACTAATATAATGAAATTTGTTCTCGTTCTATAATGTAAACATTGTTTTGTTCAGAGCAAATTCGACAATTAATTGATAATGTACACCGCATTATCAAATAGAGATTTATTGAATGAAACGAGTGGAGTATCATTAAACAATTTGATGTTATTTTGTAACCTTTATACTCGTTTTGTAGCATATTTAGTGAACGTGATTTATAGGACCAACTGTATGCTATAAAAGTAAGTCGGTCCGGTTGAAAAAAAAAACGAAATATCCCTTCCATTCGCAAAAAACTACAAACAAGGGACGTGTCAACACGATTATTAAATAGGTTGACACTTGACAGACATCTTACGTATATAGAATGACTAATGGCCGTTTGCGCGGGCCCATAAAGCATAAGGTTTCCTTAATTACTTGCACGGCAGATTGAGTTCCACTTAAAGTAGCTAAAGTATTTTTTTAATTTCATACAACCACATTTGAGATATGGATGAGCTCTTAGAGTTATATAGCTAAAGTATTACTTAAAGTAAGCCGTCGACATTGGAGGCTTAACAGCTCCTTAAATTTTAATTTGTTGCTTATAACCTCACTTTTAAACACGCTCGTCACATTCTCAGATTATATATGGATATGTTTTTTGAAGAAATTTTTTAAGAAGATGATTTAGACGTTCTTGAAATACTGGATTTTGGGTTTCATAGACAATTTCGTACAATAAGACAATATTTATTCGGTTGTACAGGGAGACAGTTGAAATTCTTGCCCTAATCGAGCATCGTTTAGAGTATCCCACTGATCCGATGCCGAAAAATTTGATATCGAACGCGTTTGGAGGACGTTTTTTCAGTATTCATCATGTGCTGCGATAATTAGATAAACAAAATGGTTAAGGGTTTAGAAATAAAGAAATTTTTGCTGCCAAGTGCAAATCGTAACAAACATTCACTACATTTACGTGACATTAGTACCAATTTCATTTAAAATGACACAAAAAGTACTAAGCAATGCAACGTTGCCAGCGTGTTCCACCACTTTGCGAAGGATGGGTTTGAGTTCAGTCGGTGCAAATAATTACATTTAATCATACCTTAATTTTTAAGCATTACTTAATGCAAGTAAAGCTTGAGAAAAGTCCGCGCAAATGGCTATAAGAGGAGTAGGAATAAAAATAACGAAGTAGGGTAATTCGCAACGTTGCATCTAGAGCTTCTAAAGTCGATTCGTTCTCAAGAAAACCCACACTAAAATAAAATCACGTGAATATTGAATTACATAGCAAAGTGTTGAGAATCGGTCTATAATTATTACACATTTTCATCTGCCAAATCAGCTAGGACCATCTTTGCTCATTGATGAGCCTTGTTGTTGCCCTTATGTCCCTTTTGCTTTTGTGCCCAGGTTACAGTTACATTGGAACGGTCCCTATCCATACATAGAACAATACAAATTTTCTCGGACAGCCAAGCACTTAGCTCTCAATAGACTCTTGCCAGTAGCAGTGGAAGGTATTATAGACTCACTCACCAGAAACCTAACCCAACCTAATACTAATTATCAACTTTTAGCCTGTTTCTGCATACAACATTTTTCTTAAAGTTCCCAATCAGCGGTAGAGGTATTATTTGAAAAAATGTAGTCTCTTAACTCGACTAAAAAGTATTAAACATTTAAATTTATGTAAATGTCCCATCTAAACAGGTCGCGTTTAACGAATAAATCTAACGGCATTGTTCGACGCCATTTTGTTGTGTTCCATTGGATGTGTATGCGCTTCAGGTGCCCTTTCATTTATCTGTAACAAAGTTTTAAAGTTCGCTATTGATTGTCAAAGTTTTCGGGTTATTTACTGAAAGGTATTTTTTCAATAGGTTTACGAGAGAAAACAAATTGGTGGAAAGTCGAATTTACAGAAGTTTTCGACTCCCGCGAGAATCAGCTTTTTTTAGGACTTTTTTTTTCGAAGGGAGTTGCTAGATGAATTAACTAATGAATATCGGTGGGGTTGGTTTGCGATTCCGAAATCGTGGCAGCACATTTTTAACGGTAACCCAATTAATACGTTTTTTATTCCTATTTTGTATAATAAAGTCAGATACTGATGTTTGTTTAACAACTTTTAGTAACTTCCACTACCATACAATACAAAATTAATCATCATTTATTATTCATTTTAAATTTCAAGATATACGCTTCGGGGGTGTATTCATAATTTTAATAAAGCAATATAGATGTTCGCAATGATAAAAAACATGCAAAAATCTTATGTTTTGAAGGGTAGACCTTGAATGTCATTCTTGTAAGAAAAAAAAACTTTTTGCTGGCCATACTGACCTTAGTCTGAACTCCTCCATTATCGCTCTTTTAATACCTTTCACCTGTTGCGTCCGGGAAGACATGTGTCCCCATCTGCCCCCCCTAGGAACGCTTCTGTTTGTGTTGCTAAGTTATGTTAAGCATTTCCTACTTATTATTTTATTTTTAAATACCCCGTTTGAAATAAAACAACCAATTCAAGTTAATTGGCACAAAACACTTGTCTAACCCGATTATATATATATTTAAGTATATAGGTTTACATTTCCTAGGTTTTTTTTTTCTATTTTAATTTCTTGTGGAACTCAAACAGCGTGAAACAAAACGAATACCCTCAGAGACCCATTTAGAAAATGAACGAGTAAATTTAAAGTAGACCAGAAAGAGAGAAAAAAAACTTCAAAAGCACTACCCAAGCTTAACGATAATAATGAAAATGGAAAAATATTCTAGATTCAGATAAAAGCTCAAAGCGTATTATATATATACCGGAAAATGGGAAGTTATTGGCCGGACCGAAGGCTCGAATCTTTTGTTGATATATTAAATTCTGCAAACATTTCAAGCTAAAGTTTTATATTGGAACTAACGCAAACATGAGTGATTGACTAATTCCCTACTGTACAAAGTTTTTTTCTCAGCTTCCTCTCTCTCAAACGATGTAAAACGGCATCCAAATATTTACAGCGAATATCAACATCAAGCTTGTATCGAAAGGTTTTCGGTGTTTGAAAGTTTTTTTCTAAAAACTCTCGTTCGGCTAGATTAAGATTAATAGGAAGCTTACATTTTTGGTCTCTTGTTAACCCCATATCCTCGAAAACCTTAGCCTAGTCAATCCTTTACAGCTCTCAGTATAGTGCTGTATTGTTGAAGTGGCGATAGGTTTAGCAAGACTTCTAATGCGAATTTTCAGACCCCGTATAGCTCCCAGTCGTCCCATTCGGCCTAGTTTTTAGCATGTAGGGTCCAGTGCCAAGTTTGTTGACTTGTGATGCCTTTTTGTCAATATAATAAGTTAACAAGTTAACAATTTAAAGACATATATTCCCTTGAAGCTAATTTCAATAAATCATAAGAATAGAAGTAGGAAGGTTGCACGTACGAAGTCAAGTTCAGAGCGTGAAATAAACATAAATAGTATTATTTATATTTACTTATGATGAACTTGACTCGTCGTATAAATATGCAAACGATAGTGTTTTAACAATTACTATTAATATTAGGGTTAATGTTAATGGGAATGTTAGAATACGAATTGTCGCCTGAATGGGCCTAGCAGATGACATCCTATGTAGGTTCTGCCAGGAAGAAGACAAAACCACGGAGCACATACTCTGTGAGTGCATAAGACCTAGCAAGGGTGCGGTTTTACATAGTGGGAGAAGAAAAACCGAGGGCAGAGAGCAACGCAAGGGAGGCGGTATCCAGTCTAATAAAAAAGATAAAGCTAGATATCGAGCTCTAAATATAGTGAGGAACACAAAGGTCGCATTGGGTTAGGACAAAGAGCCACTCCAATTCTAATCTAATCTTGTATTTGAAGAGGTTAAGAAAGGAATCGAGATTAAAGGTACCACAATTAAAAATATACGAAGAAGAAAAGTCAAAAATGTATTTACCTTTTCTGTCCACTTCACAAATGATCTCAATTAGCAGAGTGTATTTTGTTTCCATCGATATTCTTTTGTGTAACAAAAAATCGTTCAAAGAGTACCACGACAAATGAAAAACAAACAAAAAGAAGTTGATAAAATTAATTAAGGAGTCTCTTAAAGCATTTCCGGTTCCTTTTATAAAACTAGAAGCGGAAACACTATTAGAGGATTAACGACAAGAGCTTTAATAAAACTAAAAAATAAAATAAAATAGAATTAAAAAGAAAAAATTGGAAACTTGAAACTCGGAATCGAAGAAGTAGTTTTGTGAAGGAGTCTATTTCGTAGGATGGATGGATTTATACAAACTTACAAATCCACTAAAACGGCTTTCTAATTATCTTTGTTCTATACTTCTCGACGAATTATTTGTTTAATGAGAATAGATAGAGTTTGGCGAACGAAACTTATCACTGGAATGGATCAAATTTTATGCAGACAAAATAATGCATTTATAGTCTGTTTCTTATTGTCTGACAGCACGCGAAAAGGTCACAGACGCTAGTCAGGTAGTAAACCATAAGCGTCACCGTTCATCTAAGGAATTTATTTACTATTTAATTTTATACCCGATCTGATATATAAAGGTAATATGAATCTAAATTCGGTTAGTTAAAACAACTTGATAATTTCCAAGAAACATTACAATAGGGTCCTACTAGGGATTGTCCTAATGACTACTTAGAAATTTTGCAGGTATATATGGTGAAACTTGGTCTCGCCCAAATTTGTATAATTTGTTTTGCTCAGAGTCGCTTACGTTCCATAAGTGTTAACTGTGTTGTGAAAAATGTCTTCAAGTTTCACCCCAGTAAAGTGTAAGAGCGTGCTTAGCTTACAAACGAAGACTGTAGTGTTAAATGTGCATGATGCTGTTGTACATCAAATGCCGGCTGCTACTGTTAGAAATATAGTTTCGACATGTTCCAATATGACAGGAGTTACTACTATTTACAGGCTTCTAAGGGAGAGGAAAAATGGAAATATATCTCCACCTAAAAAGTCAACTGGAAGAAAACCACTTGACCTTGATGAACATAATATGCAAAATACAATAAGACGAAAAGTACACGAATATATTTTAAAAAAGAGATCCCAACCCTCGACATCGTAATCTCCGCCACTGCCGCAATATTTATCGTTTATCTGGCATTGTTCAGTTTTATTACCATATTGTATTTTGAGCTGAAACAGGGATGTATAGATAACCAATACAGACACCTACTCGTTTTGCATTAGAATTTTAGTATTTACTTGTAAAATTCTTAGGATCACTCTGTAAAAGATAAATTTCTATTTGAATATTTAATGAGGCTACTGTGCTGTCAGACATTAAGAAATAAACTATAGATGTTTGATTTATTTATGAATTGTCTACACTTTCCCCTGTAAACAGATCACCCTGTATGTTAATACTAATGGAACATACTTTTCCGCCGACTTGCGTAATTCTAATTAGGATTATTTTGCGTAGTAAAAGGAAAAAAAATCAATTTCCTTCATTGGCAAAAGGAAATAAGAAGAAATACGCTGCTCGGTAGCTTTTTCCATTACATCTTTTCTCTATTCAAATCATATTCAATAAACTCAAGTAGATCTCTTTATACGTATTAAACCAATGAAATTTCCGTTGTTAACTTTTTATTTTCTCTCCCTCTCTCTCTCTCAATATTTTCACATTTTTCTCCTCGTCCTCACTTG
>CAJUYH010002582.1:0-39046 GCA_910591685.1 Galerucella tenella
AAAAAAAAATAAAAAAGGAAAAATAGAATTAAAAAAAAAATTCAAAGTTTCACTTTTAACTATTGCAATTATGAAATTACATTGTAGACATATGTGGATGTATATTGTGTGTATTTATAAATTACTTGGAGTAATGTAAGGTAATGTGAATTATATTGCAACTATAGAAAAGTAAATGATATATACAAAGTTGACATTTAGTGACGCCGCACGGTGACGAATTGAAAATAAAACTGATCCACGCGCATTTGGCGGGCTACCCTGACCCAGTTCCAACACGAGTATATGATTCCTGTCTTGCTCTCTGAGATATTAGCAAGCAGAATTATATCGCCCCAGGGGATTTACCGCCCTCCGTCAATACTATAACGTATAGTAATAAGAGACTTGGCATAGTAATAAGTAAGTATTTATGCGTCCTTCAATTCTCACCTCCTGTTTCTTGCGTTATAAGTTTGGTTTCAGCTACACAATTTTTCTTTCTGTCAATTTCTTCAACTATTCACTGCAACAATATTTCCATGATGAATATAAATATATATTCTGTAGGCGTTGTGACATATTTACTATGAGGTGAAGACCCTGCAATGGATACAGGATCATTATCTAATAAGTTTGCGTCATACGTTAGATGCGGACAATCCGCATTATTACATTCATTTACGGGCATCGATCCCATTCTGATTCTTCATCAGTCATATAACGATGTAACAAGATAATATGTTTATAAGTAAAGACAGTAGTGGCAAGAAAAAATTCATCGCTACATAAACATATTGGAGACATTTGTAAGCGATAAACTCACATTGAGTTGGGTATTCATCCCATTGCTTTATAAACTTAATTCAATTAATTGTTTGGACATCTCAATATTCTGTGGTATATTGTACTGAATTGAATATAATGCATTAAATAAAAATGGGAAAAATTCAAAGATTTACTATAGAAAAAGATCATAAGATAACATTGACAATACTGAGATTGAGATAAATGTGTTTAGAGTTCAATATAAAACAAACGAAATGAATATTGAGATGAATTGTTTCATTATAATAATTCACGTTGAATCGTAATTATTTATAGAACTAGTCTTACTAAATAAATTTTACAAAGCGAAAATATTATCATAAAAAAAAAAACGTTATATAACACCATTAGATGTATAGAGAGATAGATTATAATATTTTAAACGGAATTAAAATGGAAGTAAATGTATAACAGGATCTCATGCCTTCGAATCTTTACATCTGTGTGTTGTTTTATCGCTATGTCATACAGCCTTCAGATATCTCCTATAAACAAGCCTATGAATTTTCATGAAAAAGAAAGAAAAACACAAATTATTGCAAATAGCTGAATGTTTATTGGTTATGTATATGTGTGAGTGGTTTACCATGCACTCATGCACAAACATACGTTGACAGCCATGTCAATGTATCCATAATACATGACGCTCACAATGATAATTAATCATTAATACTGTACAACAACATTGTTGATTCTCACAGTGGCCGGATTCTCTATACTATGCAATATATAAGATACAGTTTGTTTGATAAATTTCAGATAATTGGATGTAATTGATATCAATTATTTATCACGCTTGACTTGGGAATTGAATGTGCCATCAGTTAAACACGTCTGGCATGATATGGCGTTTAATTAATGCATAATATGAGAGATAATTATCCTGATGCCGCTGCTTCCTCCCTTATATCCTAGGTATTGAATATAAACATAAATTAAATGTGCGCATAATTTATACACTATTTCTCATGTAATAGTTAGCATGCATATATAGACACAAACAACTCACTCTAGGAAATATCCTTTATTTTCCAACTCATAACCCAGCCCTCACAAGTGTTTTTATTGCATAATAGAAACGGTGAAATCGTAGGAGTGTCGAGACTATGTGCGAATGCCCTGGTGACTCAAATACTTTACGTAAATATACATAACTCGATTAGCGAGACTTGGCGTTCGCGTGTCATCCCATGTGGATCGTTCAATTACCGGTTGCGGCATTAATCTCCCTCTTATTCCACTGTACATAAACACATATATACTTTTATGATTTACAATGACACAATGTGAATCCGGAAATGCACAATATCCAACTGATGCAATATTTTTTTATTCAATTTGTTCAATTACCCTTAATGGTATTTCGTTGAGTGTATTTCTCGTGTGAGAAATGACAAAATGACGATAAGCATTTTGAATTGTATTGAATATGACTGTACTTGCGTTGAGAGCAATTGATATGTGGAAAAGTATAAGTATAAGAATAATATAGGTAGACGATGAGACGACACATACAATTGAACATATATACGTGTCCTTTCCAACTGTCATGGCAGTTCTTATGGCCCCTTACAAGACACCAGCCGCACTTGACCCATATCTTATTATGCTTACAGCGTCCGGATGCGACACGAAACGCGCCAAAGTATCGAGAGTGTCGGGTGGTCTTTGAAGGTCAAATGTGTCGATAAAATTTCCCTCCTTGTCTACAGAATGTCCGCTGATTATTCATTTATTTATTTATATATATATATTTTTTTTCTTCGTTTTTCAGTTTATGCGCGAATTCTTTGACCGTTTCTCAATGATATTCAACTTCTCGGAATAATGACAGAGTTATGATTACAATATACGTAATATCTTCTTCCGTGATAATAATTGTACCATGTTTTTTCTTTATATTATTGATCTATCGATTGTTAGTATATTATCCAAGCTACTGGCCTTCGAATATCGATCGTACATTTGTCTCAATTTATCAATATCCTGGATCGTATTACAATCCGTTTTATTATTATTTCCGACTTATTACTATTCAACGTCTGGCGGCGTCTGAGTCTTGACCGGTATTCCGGAAGGTCGCAACCTCTCTTGTGGACCCTGTCCGGAGGCCCCAGATAATGAGAGGGGATGGACCAACTATATTGTTGAAAGAGGTGGAAAAATATATAGCCAACATGAGTTGGAGGTGAATGCGCGCGAAATACAACATATGTGAATAGTGGGCAATTTGGAAAAGTATCGCGCGTGCGCGCGTGTATTGTCGATGCCGGGGAAAGTACTTAAAGAAGTCTGACTCTTCAAGTCGAAAGGCCACTTTTGTCTCGACCGTCACACTGTCCCTGTTGAATCGTATATCGCAATTACATATACCCGTGGGCGAGCAGGCATCGAGTGGGTTCTCTTCCTTTACAGAGAACAAACACTCAGAATCCTGTCAGTGTAATCTAATTCTTCTGCAACAATTTTATTACAATTAACATAACGATTTATGATGCGATCATATATATAATGAGGTTTAATATATAAATGATAGAGAAAATATAAGAGTGAAGATTTACACAACAATGAAACTGTGAAGTGTGCGTGTTAGAGAGCAACAAAAAAATATATATAAATAATATTGAATACTTACTGAAAAATCATTTGCAAATCATTTTTTGATATGGATGAACAAGTGGAGATTCTTCAGGAGTCACTGGACGAAGTCGGCAGTTTGTCATTTTCACCGCCACCGATGAAGAAGTCTGATACCCGCGACAGCATATCCTCCGTCGACAGTGACGTAAGTTTATCCTTTGATAGGCGTGGCTCGAAAGGTGAAGAAGCTGATTTATCAGATTGCAGCAGTGGTACTGACGAAACAGATTGTCGTTCCCCAAAATTACCTGACAATCAACGTCGCGATTTCATTGATGACATAGAAACAATTTCGCGCAGTAGCGTCACACAATTATCATGTGATACTAATTTGAAATGCGCCAATACCACAATTTCTCTAACGCCACCAGCATCTGAAACGGAAGTGGAAGATCCACCTCTCATTTGTACTGATGAAATGGCAGAGAAAATAGCCGCACAGGTGGAATTTTATTTTTCCAATGAAAACATCGTGAAAGATGCTTTTTTATTAAAACACGTTAAACGAAATAAAGAGGGATATGTATCGTTGAAACTCATTTCAAGTTTCAAGAGAGTTAAACATTTAAGTCGAGATTGGAGAACAGTTGGTGCGGCACTTAGATCCAAATCCACAAAATTGGAGGTGAATGAGTTAGGTACTAAACTTAGGCGACGCGATCCTTTGCCGCAATACGATCAAACATTGCCATCAAGAACGGTTGTCGCTGCAAAATTGCCTATTGACAAACTAACAATTGAATCTGTTGCCGAGCTATTTGGACAATGTGGCGAAATAGCCCTAATTAGACTTCTCAAACCAGGCCATCCTGTTCCAGCAGAGGTCACAATAATATATATTATTATTGTTATTATTTTATCAGTGTATAAATATTTTAGAAATATTTGAAATTTATATAAATGTAGGTTCGTCAAGCGCTTGCTAAACGCATGGAATTGATGGCCGATGAGGAGTGTGCTGTTATCGAGTTTACTGATTCAGCAGCAGCCCGAGCAGCCCAAAAACTTGATTTGGGTGACGCGAAGATATTTGAACTTCAGCAAACATCAACGGGAGAAAAGAAACGTAAGCAGCAATCTTCCGGACAGCACCAGCAGTATCAACAACAGTCGCAACCAACGAAAAAGGGAGCTGGTGCACGGCTGTCAGCAGCAAGAGAAAATGCTTATAGTTCGTCTGGTTATCCAAGTGGTTCCGAGGACGACAGTCGAACTTCGAGGATGAAGTCTCGATTGCATCATGGTAGACGGGATGTCTGTCTTTCCGCAAACTATCACTCACATCCCGGTAACTATATGAAAAAAGACAAAAAAAAAATATATATTTGTTTGGAAGGTAGTAATATGTGTCTATGAAACAAAAAAAAACATGCAGTTATAATTTCAGGTTCGCCGTCGCCGGATTCCTGGTTACCAAGACGATTTTCCACATGTGCAATATCAGTTCCGGAAAACAATCCTCATTTAATTCGTCGACTTTCCAGCTGCTCTAATTCTGGCTTTAGCTCAGACAGTGGGAGCTACTCCAGCCGACGGTTTTCATCATGTTCATCAGGTTCAGATAGCAGCTACAGTTCGCCATTATTTCATTCCTCATCTCATCAAAGTCATCATAATCTCTATCCACCGTTTAATTATTGGCCCGGTCAAACTGTCACCCGGAGATTTTCTTGTTGCACTCCATCAAGCTCAACTCCACAAAGTATGGGTTACGGTTTCGAATATCCAAATGGAAATAGTTCGCTTTATCATCAAAATGGTCGACGAGGATCTGCTGAATGTGGACCATTTTTGAGAAGACTATCGAATTGTAGCAGAGACTCGGGTTGTGATACCGGCGGTAGAAGACTGTCATCTTGCTCATCAGGATCCGATTCATGTTCGGGATTTCGATCACGCAGCAACAGTGGATTTGTACTAATGGCACATTTACCAGAAAACGTCACTAGATTACCTTCAGGACCGGATGGAACTCGTGGATTTGGTAGGAACAATGCCACACTCGTAAATTCTCCTGCCACTACCACTAGTACATCAACAACAACTGCAATTGAATCGTCCTGTGGATAAATATATTGTGATTCCTTTGGCAATTTATAGAAACAATCTATAAACATTTCATGATACTCAACCCACTGTATATAATACTGTTTAATTGATATATGACATCTGTCTTGCAATCCATTTCATTGGAGTTTATTATTATCTTGGTTATGCATCATGTTTATTTATTATTGAATGATGCATTACAAAACAATTGAATAACCTTTCACCATCAGCTGCAACATACACAAATGATGGGTAATTATTTCGGTTGTTTGGGTGCTTTATATTTCTCTCCATTTATTGTAACATTGGCCCGATTTTTACTATCTATACACAATGACAACAAATTAAATTGTAACTCTATAAGAATCATGCAACCTCGCAAGATTTGACAGAGTGATTATATATACAGATATATATATGTATATATGGATACAATAGACCTTTGAGTCATTCACGTTTAATAAATTAGGAAAATTACTCTTGGATTTTAGAACAATAATCAAGGTGACTAAGAGTGTGATGAGTGACCCTGTACGCTGGCCTTCACCTATTGAGAGACGAGTTAAATAATCATTAATCATATACAAAAAACAAAACAAAAAAAAAAGTAAATACATTATATTAAATTGTGTTTATGAGTTATTTTTCAGGCACGTTTTCATATACACGAAAAATTTTTACATTCATATCCAGCTATATAAAATAACGTATCAAGTGTTAACAAATTAAATGTTTGATTATTTATATAAATCTTTAAGATACATACCGATGCAATTGTACATAGTATTCATAAATACATTCAATAAAATTTATACATATATTGCTCAACTGTATTGTTATTATTATTTGTTTATAGAACAATGAGACCAACCTCTATTTTATCGGCAAAGCAAAGTTAATTTCAAAATTTTTGGCGCAAAAACAAATCACTAGGTGGCTTTCAAACTTTGCGACAGTGCGCATGCGTAATATCTCCTGATGATATCTATATATATATATATAGATATATTGTGTAAATATGTTATTATATATATAGCAGGTACGTAACGTATATGGTCTACATGCAGTAAAAAAAAAATGATATCACGTTAGAATTTAGATCTACTGTTTCGGCATAATTGACGAAGAAAATAGAACGTCAACATTGAAATAAGAATTCTGGTGTCGCCAATACGTATTATATAATTTTGAATAAAAAAATCAAAATCATGGAGACAGCTTTGCCTCATATATTAGAGAGTAGTGACTGTGCGTATGCCAAACCTAAGGACAGGTTAGTGAGCCTGTTGGATCAAATGGAATTAAGGGTCGAGCAATTGAGACGAGATGCATCGAGACTTGAAGAGGAAAAAGACTCAATGCTTATAACTCTAGATACTCTTAAAAATAATGAGGAGATGCTGGGACCCCTGGATGATCGTGAGTTTGTTGTTCCTCAATGTTTTTTTTATTTTTTTTTTTCCCACATCAGACAATTTATCAATACAAAAACTGATAGAAACATCCAGAATATATTTTCAATATGTCGTAATTTTTATTGTAGCTGATCGTGATGATATTCTCCGATATGCCGAGAGACTCTCGATGCGATGTTTAACCGTCGATGTTATGGTGAAAATTCAACGTGATGACGTGCAGCAAGACGCACTCCACCAGGTAAATATAATTTATATATATTAATATCTATACATTTATATATCATGCCGAAAATTGATTGGGTGCGGTTATTATGATAGTACAATAAAGGTGTATATTTTTTTGCAATATGAATCATCAGTTATATGGGAAAATGGAATAATTTTTGTTTGTATGAGAACCACCAGCATAATTTTATATAGTATCCACACCAGGCTCTACGCAATGTATCATAGTAATGGGTGTAGTAGCAATACATATTGTCGTTGAAATTTTACACATTATAAAATAACCTCCTAATGCAGTATTGTTAGCGTTATCTTATCTCGTACACGTTCAATACAATCGAAGACGACTTCCAACAGGAAGGAATGCCATCAAATCACCATTTTGTGTAGTAATAATTGCTGCAAATAAAAATAGTAGACTATATTTTATTTTCAGTGTTGTTATCACATCATTAATTATTTTCAGGTGAATGGGCTGATTGACAGTTTGGTGGTAGGCCTGAAAAATGATCCAAGTGCTACTCGCTTACGGTGCGCTGCATTCATGAATGCATGCTCGTCCCATGGCATGGGACATTCAGATAAAATATTTGAAACGGCAATTCTTGGTTGTACCTTGGATGATCAGAAACGTGTTAAAAAGAGGCTGCAAGGATTACTCGATTATATTGATAAAGTTCATACATTTGAAATGCAGTGAGAGATGTACAGAATCATTGAAGCAACATGTTGTGCTTGCCCTTGACAAAGAAATCGTGTGTATTACTTTTCGAAAATAAGCAAGACATATGAGATATAAGATGATAAAAAACAAATATACTATTATTGTCGCCATAAGTACAATAACGATAAATTAACTGGAGTGTTGAATTAAAGTCATCAGGGAATGGCATTCCTGTATTGATAGTTTATTGATTCCGTAATACTTGATATTTCTTCATTGTATTGTTGGCAATAATTCGGTATTATTCAAATTCGTCTGTATTGTACCAGCTAAAACTTTTTGTTTCGGCGATACGATATGAATATATATATATTGCTATTTTTTTTTCTTTCTTTTTTTATTTTTCATTTTCAAGCGTTATACAAAATTTAGAGATTCTCTATACGTATATAACTCTTGTTGACGAGAGTTGTTAGGTCTGAAGTGGACAAATTCTTATTTCATTATCCGTTATCATGAAACTATACTTATGCAAATTGTACATAGAATTTACGCCATTACTATTACGAATAGATGAACTATTTCTGTCATTCCGAAAACAAAACAAAAAAAATGTTATAGTGTAAAAGAAACGACTATTGTTTGTCATTCCACATTAATTAAATATAATTCTTGAATTATCTTTCGCAAGTATATTAACTTGTGTGCAATTGCTTGTAACAATATCATTTATTGCAATTTAATAATGGAGTGTAATGTGATGTATGTTTGGTGAGTGAAGGAAGCACGCGCATACGTACAATAGCATGTCAGCAAATGTGTATGTAAGTAGTGTGGCGGCGTCACGAGGTAAACACCCATCCAAGATCAACCAACCGGCCATTGACTTTGTGTCTCTCTCTTTACCCAAGGTCTTGCGAAAGGTGAAGGACATTATAGCCATATAATACTACAGAGTCCAAAGAGTGACTCGAACTATTAAAAACAAGACACTTAAAAATATATTTTAATGAGGAAGTGACGCTATTTTTCAGATATTAATAGAAATATTAAGTATGCATTTATCACTTATATCTTATAACTTACTATTATTTGGTTAGAACCATCGCACATGCACCACATTTTAACGCTTTTTCTTTTTGATATTTAAAGTGCATTAAATAAAAAATAGACTGCAAAAAAAAAAAATTTTTTTATCAAAAGACAATTGGTTGATTATTAGTGTTGAATAGAACGAACAACAATTAACTCAAATTAATTCATTGCTAGTTATTCGTGAAGAAATATATAAAAGAAATTTAAAAAAAATACATTACATATGTACAAGAAAAAAAAAGAGATTATATAATTAAATGATGACTAAGGTACATTGTATAATACTTAATTGGACATAAATGCCTCTATAAAAGTGATACATATTTTCATCTCTATTTTAAATTAATTCATATTTTTGATTCTTCTGAGAGAGTTTAGTTTGATCAGTTGTATATTAAATGTGTCGATATAACACTATAATAGCCTACATGCATTCTTGACAAAGTTTTTCTTCTTGTGATGTCGCGGCTTACTACCCGGCCGTAGAACAATTGTCCCGTTTCCGGTACTACGACCTGTGCACTCGCTTGGGCTGAAAGCGCCTGTACAGAATAATGAAGAAAAAAAAATGGATAAGTAATATACTTAATAAAATTCCAAAACACCATCACAAGTGTGAGGTGTACAAGCAAAATAATAATCCAAACAGCGAATAATATTCTTAGAAGTGATTGCACATTGACCTTGTACTAATTCTAGTTTCGTATTATTTTCATTTAAATAACAAAAAATTTCAAGTTAGCCCTGCAATATCAAGTTAATCACGCAATTATTGAATAATAAATGTCAAATGTTTGAGTATTTATATGAGCCTTCGTAGATTATATCGATCACGATGGGTGAAAGTCACGAAAAGGTGACTGTAAAAAGACGTCCAGAATGAGTAGAGAGAATTATATGGGTAAGACTTTCTATAAAGTGTATATTGACAACTATAAAAACGGTCGTGGGATAAACTTGTTTAATTATAATCTCAAGTTGGAATGCTCCATCATCCCCGTTTATCTCCACGACAATTTCACCTACTGTATGCGTTCGCCCATGTATAAATGATATGAAAAAAGAAAAAAAAACCGTTGCCGGTTGATCATATTCTGAACTTTCTCATTATGAGTAATGATGCGAAGCACATTAATATTCATAATAATATGTATTACACGAGTAATATGGAGTATACTCACTGATAACAGAGGGTGATCGTGGTCCGGATGAATATAGTCTCAAGTCATCTTGAAAATCATCCTCGCATCGGCGCATTTCTATCAGGCATCTAGAGGCAAGATGTCGAAAAACACTCATTACACCTACATCCTCTTTTACAGAAGTGCGTAGAAGTTTGCAGCCAAGCGCACGACCTAATCTATCTGCTTCATTTCTACAAAGTAACAAAATATACTTGCAATAATTGTGACAGTGAAAATGTTGCATCGATAAAATCCAATAACTTACGGATCAATTTGACACTGATCAACAAGATCAATTTTATTTTGCACCAACACCGTTGGTATTTCACCACACTCATTTTCTACCTGGAATAAGGATACATAAATAATGGTGAACGAGGATAATTAAAAGAATATAGGCATACCTTCAGTTTCCATGAGGGTATAGCGTCAAATGAGTCACGGTCGGTTGCGGAGTAAGCCAAAACACACGCGTGTGCACCACGATAATACGCTGCAGTAATAGCGTCAAATTCTTCTTGACCTGCCGTGTCCCAGAGCATCAAACGCACGTCTTCTCCATCGACTCTGTAAAATCATTAATAATGTATCAATATTCGTGAATTCATTGATAAATATTATATTTAATTAAATGAATATACACTTACTCAATTTCACGCTCTAAAAAGTCAACGCCAATAGTTTTTTTATAATCCCTAGTGTAAGTTCCTTTGCAAAATCTCTGGATCATTGAAGACTTGCCTACTGCACCATTTCCAACTATGACCACCTGTAATTAATGTCGTAGAAAAAGAAAAAAAAAAATATTGGTACAATCGATATTCTAATGCTATATCAATATATTTATTCGTGACAATTATTATTGCATTTCGATATCGTACAATAATAACAATAATTATGTAAATAACGGTGCATTGAGTGCATGCAAATGTGACAAACAGAGTACAAGGTATATAATATTATCATGATGAATGTGGGTTACAGATCCAGTGGTTAATTCATTTTGAAAACCGGTCCATGCTTGAATGGGCTCACTCTATTTCTGCGATATATATAAAATATTGTACAGCTTCCGTACAATTATTTACGTACTCATATACTGTATGTATTCAATATCCGGCGCGTTACATTTTGATCGAGTAATTATTTATTTATTATATATATATATATGTATATGTTGTCTTAACAAATATAACATTTAATGTATGTACGTGAATTTTTGGTGCATTTACAATACACATT
Organism: Galerucella tenella; assembly: GCA_910591685.1. Taxonomy (NCBI): domain Eukaryota; kingdom Metazoa; phylum Arthropoda; class Insecta; order Coleoptera; family Chrysomelidae; genus Galerucella; species Galerucella tenella. Next base: position 11,325 of record CAJUYH010002582.1, read on the forward strand.
TTATTATGTCCTATAGAACTTTCACACCGACACGAAGCATATTTGTCAGAAAGTCATCAAAGTGTTGTATATACAATATGCAACATGTGGGAATTGGTAGACCGAATATAGCGACAGTACCGTTAAATACATGCAAAGCCCAGGTGAGAGAGAAAAATCATGAATATGTGTATACATATAGAGCTCAGCGGGAATTATGTAGTTATAGGTAAAGTAGGTTTATCGTCATTATTTTATTGGATGTCCTTGTATTTGAAGTAATAAAATATTGATATTAATCATCGGATTCTTATATATAAAATTCTTTTTTTTTTTTTTTTTTATTCACAATAAGACATAAAATATAGTAGCATTATTTGGTTGTGTGAACGCCGTTATCTTGAATGCCACAGTGTAGCGGAGGGAGAATTTAATTTGAATAAAAAATCAGGGAGTTTGATAGTGAGAATTTGAAGCGGTAATATAAAGTATTTTACCTTGAGTGATATCTCGAGCTCTTCCTCCCGCATTCTGATTGCACCGCACTTATCATACTATCCAACTGTACAATTACCGTAAACGCACTGGCACACACAAATGTAGTTGAATTCGGCAATTAAATCACGTATCGTTTTCATTTCATCGTTGAATATGTGAAAAATTACGAGATTGTTCTTGTGCCATGGCCGTGACTGAGCAAACTGTTGGGTCAACGCGCCTTTAAGCTCTCTCAACCAACTATTTCGATGTAGAAATCTTCAGTGACCGCACTAAACTGTCACGATTGATCGAATGATCGCGAAAAAAAAAAAAAAAAAAAAATAAAAGTAAAAGAGGACACACCAGCTGTAAGCGAAATATTTGAAGGACAGAACACGTGTGCGATTAGGACCCGCGAATTTTATTGAATGTATAAACTGGTGGAAGCCAACTGTGTTGCCGACTAGACTGAGGCAAAACACTAGCACCTGCCGTTTTATTACTTTTACCTGCAGGAGAGATCGGCCACCTGGTCAGGATCTAGGGACTTATGAAAAAGTTACCACGAATTGTTATAAAAGAAACTAACGCGGTGAAGCCTGTGTGCATGCCATTTTGAATTACAATACGAACATATGTATGAATCAGATGAACACAGAGGAAATTCTTTATCATTTTTTATTATTAATACAATACAATAATTATTAATAATCAATAGTAGAAAAGGAGGCCAACTGATAGGAAGAGATAATGAAGTCTTAATATCGACAAAGATATACTCTTGGTGGAAAAGTAAATATATATATATATGAGAAAAATCAAAAGAAATATCGATGTACATTGGACGTTCGTTTTGTGTTTAAATTAAAGCCTATATGACTCATTATGTTATGCAGAACGGGCAATAAACAGAATGTGTTGATGAACTCGTTGCTCGTGATAATAAAGAAATTCCGATAACGTTTACCTCCACACGGTTGACAATGCAAAAATTTTGTTTAAATAATACAAGCAACTATTGTGACAATTTCTTTTTTGTTATACATTCAATAATCTCTGAATGTATACCAATAATTCATTAATTGAAATCTGTTAACGAATCAAACACAAAACATTTGCGGAAAATGCAAAATTTGATTTAATGTATTCATGTATTGATTCCGTTCTCGATTCGCTGATTCTCATTGTTTCTCATCGCACGATTTTCATTGTTCAGTATAAAAAATTCATTAAAACGTGCAAAATATGCGAGAGATGAGTGAAAAGGCCTCCCAGTCGATAAAATCAACGAAATTCCCCCAAAAAACTTTTCCTAATTGTTACATTTTCTGTTTCATAGATATACATTGGCGTTTCATCTTCGGATGTTTCACTTATAATTAATATAAAACTTATAATTAATACTCTCTTCATTAATCTATATGTAATACTATTAAGTATATATATATACTATAGGTATGTATACACGCATATACATAAGTGTATTTATGTATAACTTTTTCATAATGTAATGTTGTCGTTTGCTTCTTTTTTTGTTCTCCTATGAAACATTAAAATTAATTTCTTTTTTGTTCTTTTACGTGTCTTCTTTGATCATAGATTGAGACACCCATATTTTTTCATAATAAATATGAGAAATTGTTGAACAAGTTGGTTGAGTTTAAAGCGCAATTAATGTATAGTTCATTTATGTGAGACATTTCCAATGTTTGTACGAAGAAATTGTGCAGCGCTTGGAAGTGATACAGGAATATTGAGGTGCAATGACAACGCGTGCACCCGCATCAGAAGACATTAATCCTTCATCATTTCACAATTATAATTTCAATGCAACATTATATGTATAACGTCTAATTGTCATTTATCAACATTTAAGCAATTACACTTCCGGGGGAGATTACATACTCTGTCTAAGTGGAGTGTATTTCGAATTAATTCTCGTTCGAGACTTAATTTTGTCACTGAGTTGTATTTTTTTATTCACATTGTCAGGTGCTTTCGCCACCACTGACTGAGACGGTGTTGAATAATAATGAAAAAAAAAAAAAAAATAATAAAAACGCCAACTTAATGCGCAAATAAGAGTAGTATTTTGTAAATTAACTATCGCATATTTGTATTGCCGTCGCTCAGTTTTTACCGTATGGACGGACCCGGTTGTGAATTATTTTGCATTACACGCAATAATAAAAATAATAATATCGTTGTTTGCATATAATCAATCTCAATTGAACAGCTAATAAAAATTCAAATTTTTACGACTTAATAAGTAATGTATACATGTTTATGTTTAATGTACATAAATATAGATACACATGTATATATTTACTCGTAGGATCTATTAAATCCAGTATTGATGAAAGTAATTTTGCATTTCCATCATTGACTACTTTGAAACGATGAAATCATGAGCCAACACAAATTGCATTGGGAAATAGTGGCAAACGGACCATCCATTCAGCACGATAGACGACAGTTTGTTATAGTACAAATATTTAAACAGCGACATGATAGTAATAATACAATTTCGTCGTGAAATGAAAAATAATTTTGTGTCGAAAAATGGTCCATAAGATTCCACCCGCAAACATGCATACACACGCAATCACACTATTCTCTTTTTCTCTCTTGTTATATGGCAGCCAGAATGTCGTGCAAACAAATCCGCGATAATAACGGCGACGATAGAAAAATAAACATTATTATTATATCTCGATGATGTTGATAAGATTATCGGATAGCATGAAATGAATATATGCGTGTTTTGTTTTCATTACAAACTTCTGTCACGAGTATTCGATTTCTCGAGTAATGATGGTGAAACAAAACTATTCCAACGCATATTATTCATTTTAATAAGCTGATGCTTCCTTGTATTCTGATCCTTCCATGGTGAAAAAATCTTCGAGTTTCCATTGAAGTGTCTCGAATGTTGGCCTTTTCATTGGATCCTTATTCCAGCACTCTAACATAATATCATAGAGTGCTGTGGGACATCCGGGAGGACATGGCATTCGATAGCCATGTTCAACTTGATGCAGCACTTCAGCATTTGTCATGCCTAAATATAAATTCATATTAATATTTATTTTTATTACTATTCTGTTAAAATTATTAAAATAACTTACCGGGATAAGGAATACGACCATAGGTGACAAGTTCAGTCAAAAGTATTCCAAACGACCATACGTCCGACTTAATACTGAATTTACTATAATTTGCAGCTTCAGGCGCTGTCCATTTAATTGGGAATCTGGCACCTATTCTCGCCTCATATTCATCTTCTTTTATAAGTCTCGCTAATCCAAAATCAGCGATTTTAACAACATTACCATCAGCCACAAGAACATTGCGCGCTGCTAAATCCCTGTGTATATAATTTTGGGATTCGAGATATGCCATACCAGCGGCAATTTGTGCGGACATGTCGATTAATTGTTGTAATTTCAAAACTCGCCCTTTTCCTTGTAAGAATTCAAGCAGACTGCCATTTCTCATTAGCTCAGTAATGATATAAATTGGCTCTTCCATTGTGCAAACAGCATACAGTTGAATAAGCTTTGCATCTCGTAACTTTTTCATTATTTGGGCTTCTGCCAGAAAGTCCTTGGGGTCCATTGTGCCCGGTTTGAGTGTTTTGATAGCAACTGGAGTCGTATTGTTCCACAAACCTTCCCACACTTCACCAAATTGTCCCTGTCCAAGTTTTCTCACGAATTTCAGTGATGACCGATCAATTTCCCATTGATCACGGGTTCGATGGCTCAATCCCTCAGTCACGGGTTTCTCCACCTGCCAACACAAAACACAAATGTGTCACAAGTCAATCGCTGACAGAATATCAAAGTATATTTTCAATTTGGTGCGTTGATGAGGGTTTATTTTTTTTTTGATTAATTTTTGCATGAATCGTTATAAACAATAACAGTAACAGCTACATGGACATCTTACATGATATAAATGGAAGCACAAGGAAATAATGATTTTGGTAGCAATGCCATTTGCAATAATGAACCATCGACTTATACGTCGAGATATATCTATGAGCAAGAATGAATGAATAGTATAACATTCATATGTATAATAATTTTTGCACTATATATTTATTCTGCTATTTGGTCACTTGTTCATTGCTATTCTGAGTTAATGCGAATTATGACACGGAATATGTCAATATAATATTGCACTAATTCGACAATAGTGGAACATAAATTGGATGTTGTATAAATAAATCACAATCGATCGAGTAATATAATATATACATACTCAATTATTAGACTAATAAACAGATGACGCTGGTCATTTCAGTCATATAATGAACCCCTCATGTCCAAGCGCAAGCAGCAGTGCATGCCGTCAATAATGGACGTAAAAGTTCATCACAAAAAAATATACATACATTTATATAATGCATAGTAATTATTTGTATGAAGATTTTGCTTAGAGTGATGACGCTACTATCAAATTCACCTGAATACCATATGATATGCCTTTGTTTTGACAAGTGCACAAAACAACTACGGATATTGATGTGAGAACGGGCTGTAAGCACTGGTCCCATGAAAATTTAATTGTCAAATTGTCGTTTAAAATAACAATATTAAATATTATTATGATGTTCAATGTATGCATGTATCGTCTGTGCTTTCAACCCGCACAATCGATGAATGTAAAACAACTCGATGAAAATACATGAGATATGAAGACTGTGTAAATTTGTCATTTTTCATTTTTTTTTTCTTTTCCCTATTCTATAGACACACAATCTCTAACTTTTTTTTTTTTCTTTTTTTTGGATATGATGCCATATAACACGGGCTTGTGCTGTGTTGTGTATAGTAGCAACGTGGGCGATTAACAAATATAAATGGGCAGATGAGTAATACAAAATGGGAGACGATAGTGAGCAATAGAGAAATAAAAAAAATATGAATGTAATCGTGTGATGAAAAAGAACAGTATCGAATAATATTTTCATAATTCGGTCATTCAATTTACCAATAAAATCCAGCGGGAAGTAGGGCAAGCCATAACAGAGAAAGAAAACATTGTCTAATCAGAGATTCAAATTCGCAGTTAAATTCCCATATTCTTTGTATTCTGTTTGAACATTTTTCAAAGATCTTCATTGAATAATTCTCTTTCACTCATTGAATTCTCCCACAGTACATTAACAAATTTGTTATTCACCAATTATTACCATATTGGATAGGCGACGGGGGTATGTTTCATTTACTTACTGCATCGGAGATTGATGCGAGTGAGATTGCTCCAGATAATATAAGACTTTCAATGTATAGATGTAGCGCTCAAGCGTTAATTATCAAATTATAAAGCAATTTTTCCATAGTCGTTATTATGTTTAATAAAAACGAACGTAAATTCTTCACGTATAAATAATAAATAATTGTATTGGAATATTGAATTACCTGTACACATGGTTTACAGAGATTAACGCAAAGACCATCAGCATCTTTGCTGTAATGCTCAACTAAATCTTGAAGATTCCTAAATGTCGTTCGTCTTGCTATGAAAAATCCACCCTCATCCAATTGCCGGATACGATAATGTTTCACGGTATCACCATCACGAACTACAAAATTATATTATTAATCGTTACTATCGCATATCAATTCAATTGTATATTCATAATTGCTACAGGATATTTACCAGAAAGTGAATAATCATTGTGCCTGCTCTCTGAATCACGTATTAAAAAAGCTCCGTGATCATTCTCCGGTAGCAGCAACTTTTTCTCGGCCTCAATGCGTTTAATTTTTCTGAAGTACCATCTACAAATATTCAAGAGCGTGTTCAATAATTGCGCGTGATATTAAATGGTGCTGGGGAAAGTTTGATTGTAGCATAAGCCAACCATTGCATGAAGAAATAAAAATTAATTGATTGAAAATATATCCTTAAAAAATGAGCGAATGGAAATACAATTGTTTGATATATTGAAATACAATATATGTATATAATAATAACTCACGCTTCAGCTTCAATAGACTTCAATTTAGCAACATAATTGCTTGGTATGTAACCCTCTTGTCGAGTTCTCTTACTTCTGGCTAGCCACCAATCGCCCTGCGTATCATTGAGTATTTCCAGATGTTCACCCTTACGAAAACTCAAATCCTCATCTGTTCTGGCGTCGTAATCATATAAAGCCACAAATATTTTAGCCGATGGCACATCCGCATCTGGTATTTGTGGCACAGGTCTGATGGGATCAGGAGGCGGTGTTGGCACTGGACTGGCTTGTAATGCGACAGCTTCAATGCTAGGATTTCCTATCCTGTCTGATTTTTCGGTCTCGGCATCAGCCGGACTACTAAAACAATTTCCCATTTTGTTGCTTTTTTTTATTTATTATTCTTTATGTTTGTATTAGTGAACACAAAATTTGAGTCACGTATAAAAATGAATGTTTCTTCTTTTTCTCGTGTAAAAAAGAGAACTTTGGTATGCAATCAGCTGATGATGATGATAATGATGTGTTGATCTGTCTACCTAACTAATCTCCATAATAAAAACAGCAGTACAAAAAAAAAACATAGATTATTTGAATAAAGGGCGAGTAAAAATGCAAATGGCAATGACTTGTTGCAATATAAATTTACAACAGGGCGTTTCTATGAATTTACGTGGGTGGCTCTATGAAATATCTGTGTCTTCACGCATCCGATGCGATTCAAGTATCCCCTTGTATTCCACATCCATGGATGATGGTTCTTGTCGACAAATATCAATGAAATTGTGACGGATAAGTATCAGGATGTGCAGCATTCACAACTGTAATTGTCCACCAGCTTGACACTGATAATTGCCATTGCACTCATCCAATTCACATATTAAAACTCAATAATTGAATTATACAAGTCCTTATTCACAATACAAAATAAAATCCATTAAATATGTTTTTCACATGCGCTGTAAGTACGAAGAAAAATCGTCGAATCAATGGACGTGAGAGAGCGTAACGAACGGGTGGGCGACACACGCCCAAGTGGAGCATATACACACAGAAGAGAGAAATACAAAATCCAAACTGTCAACTATGGTTACTTGGATAGTGAAAATGTTTTGCAGAACAACGCACACATGTCGTTGATAAATCAAACAATTAATCTTTTCACACAATCACATAATTTTACCATTACACATTATAAATGTATAATTGCAATAATAGCGAGCCGTAATGGACATTATTCGACATTGTATAAACGAGAATGCTTTTAATATTACTATTTTTTTTTTTCAACCAACTACTAGTTGCTACTGGTTTCTTGCTGGTTCTCGGACGCAACACCTATTCCCCCCACTCGATCACCAGGATTCCACCTTCTATTTCTTTGTTTTTTTATATTACTTATTTTTTTTTTATTCGTTATCGTCAATACAAATGATATTTTCACTCTACTTCATGACAACGTCGCAAGGAAATACACAAAGTGAAAACACCCATGGTGAATTGTGGTAAATGTGGGCAACTGCTGTCTGGCACCATCGCCTCAACTCACTATACAAGATGCACGATAGAGGGAACATGAATCGCTGCGGGGTAAAAGACGAGGCAAATGGCTGGGTTAGTGCTGTTTCTGGTGTATATATGAGGTTATAATAGTACACAAACGTACCAAACGAAATTCAACGTTTGTTCGCACTTGTTCGTGCTCATTCCGCTTACTTCCGAACTTGGCCGATTGTGTATGATGTGTGTGTATGTGTGTACAGAGAACTGTTTCTTTTTTTTTTTTTCCGGTGGAAAATTGATATGAGCCATTGGTTTATAAACAGTGATATTTTTAATATGATAAGTAATAAATTATACACAAGTATCTTATCATATATATATACGTATATATTACACTGTTTTCCCTCTTTAATGTCATATAGAAACAATTTGATAAATACAAAATAATTTTCAAGTACAAGATTATTATTTTTATACAGAAAATTGCTATGTATTCATGTAAGTATATGGATTGTGAATAGAATAAAGAAGAGAAAGAAACAATGAAGATTGTGTAAAAAATTATTGCAATTATTTTTATGTATTTTGAATTTTTTTGTTTTGCTTTCGTCATGCAGGACTAGGAAGTATTTACCAGACTGGTATAATTTATCATTTAACTGTATTACTCTGTGAGAAAGGATGAAGAATTATAATTTGAAATTGATTTCATGTTCTGCCTTAAAATATTGATAATACCACTAAATTAAATAATTAATGTATGAGAATGTACTATTTATACATTACATATAGTTTATATACGTTTAAACATATAATAAACATAATAGAAAAATTTATTTCCAGATATTCTCATCATGATTCCAACGTCACTCCTACCACAGATCATCAGTTGATTTTGAATTAATTTTTTCTCGAAACACAGTATTAAATAATTTTTATCATACTTGAATATTGTAATAGTTGTTCCAAATAATATAACTAATTTTAATTGAAAGATTTATTTGGATGTTTGTATGTAAATAATTTGCTGTTAAGAACGTAAAATAGTACGCCATATGTACGATATTGTCAAGCCCAAGTGTTGTTTATATAAAAACAATTTGAAGTATTAATAGGGTTATACGGTGTAATCAATATCGATTGTAGTTTTGCTCGACAAATTACAATTGTATTTGTCACAGTACCAATTTAGATAATGTCATTTAATTTTGCAAGTTGCTGTAATATTAAATACACTATTAAACCTATTATGTATTCGGCTAAACATCTAATTTCCGAACATATCCAACGTACACAAACATTGAATATAAAATGAAGATAAGTAACGGAACACATTTCAAAATGATTTGATTGTAGTTACAATAAAAAATGAATTAATCGTTACAATTATATAATTTAAATTTCGCAGCTCTTCATTTGTTGTTATGTACAATAATATATATAATATTTCAATTTACACAGTGATATATAGTCTCTGAAAATATGTATAGATAACAAAGATAAGATAGAATGCGGACGATTATTTGAAGATGCTACCGAGTCTCTCAATATAGACAATGCTGTCTAACATATCCTGTCCTGGTTTATACAATTAATCGTATCGTCATTTACATTTCATTTCTACGGTCCCATGTAAGATAACGTATATGACTTTACCCTCATCCATTATACTCTTTCCCACCTTTTCTACGAGTTTTCTCCTGACTTTCCAATTATTTTTTTCGCACCAAGAACGATTGCACACTACATATTTTACTCTCATGCAACGTATCCACGCGCACAAATTGTTCTCATTCAGTGCATTTCACAAAGACAGAAAAAAAAGAAAAAGAAAAATAAACGTTTGCCCTTCTTTTTTCTCTCTTACGATTATTACATGCGACCTCCAGCATTTCCCCAGACTATTAGTAATGTATGTAATTCTTTGATGAACCTTGAAACATCTGTACATATTTTACATTCAATGAACATTCCATTATATATCTTTCACGTATTTCTATATTTTTGTTGTTTTATGTACACGTTATTTATAAATATTCAACATAAATCAACAATTTTAATGAAAAAAACAAAATAAACAAAGGCTCATTCTGATTATTGTCAATATCTTATCACAGTACACATGTTTTGAAACAATAAGAATTATATTTTTAATTGATAATAAATTCGATGCAATCAATGGTACCATTAATCAATGTTTCATATGTCACATCACTTGATTACTTTCTATTTACAAGTAATATGATGCTTACATGACTTACCTGCGTAATAAACGACCGAAAATATTGCGTATTGTTTTTGCGCGTATGTACTTGGAGTTCATGTCTTAGCTACATCCAAAGTTGTTTGCAATGGAGAATGGGTGAAAGTGAATTTGTTACTTTTTATTTATGTTAATCACTGAAATTACTTTACAATATTACTGGCATATTGATCAAAACCCGCGTCTTCAACAATGCCTATTGAATGAGTGATTACGTTTTAGATTACATCGAACACTGCACATATACTGTTGGATAATAGATATATATAGAGTATTAATACTGCTTTGATGATAAATAAAATAATAGCGTGATTGATTTGAACTCAGGTATATCTGAAATTTCGTTATCTAATCAGTAATAACTTTGTTTTTTGTTTTTTTTTGTTTTTTTTTTTTCATTTTATGTATACTATTTATTATTTTAATGTTACAAAAAGAACAAGTCGACATTAACAATCATTTATACGCTTAGCAGAGAAAATATCACTCTTTCGAAATTTGCCAGGAGAATTATAACCATTTTCATGATTAGAAAGTTGTTTCTTACATACAAATCAATAATTTCATGATTTTCAATTCTATAAATATACATTGAAATGTTGTTAATGCAATAGAATTTGTATGCGACAGCATCGCGGCTCATTCCCTCCACACAAGTCGCGAATATGATATGACCAACTGAATTTTAATGGATAAACGGTAAAATTTGCGGCGTTGGTCGAGTTAATCACTGTCCGTAATTGGTACCTCAAGTATCCTCGGACCGTATAGAAGAACATAGGCGCAATGCCAGTCCCCGCCGCCGCTTAGTTTCAGTATTTCGTCACTGGTAACGACACTCACCATCTCGTCATCGCATTTAAACCATGTATCGCCTTTTTGGCGTATCCAAGCTACGTAGTGGCCGCTGCTACTCGAGCGACCACGGTGAGTGAGTACAGCTTGTAAAGTATAGTAACCACTGTTGTTTGAACCCAAATCTGTGAGAAAATAAAATAATCATTGATTAATATTTGGGCATAAACAGATAAAAGTAATTAATTAACTTTTCATACCATTTTCAAACGAAAATGGCAATTTTTTCATGGGCGTTTCAGGTACATCCTCCTGAGCTTTTTTATCTGCTATATTTTGTGCGTCTTCAACTTTTTTGTCTTCCAATTCCTTGAATTTATCTCGCAGTGGAATGAGTTTTTGCTGAAGTTCGGGAGTACACAAATCGAATGCATCAAACTCCATTGGAAATTTCACATCTTTAAGTATTTTTGCGTTAATTGCACCTTTTTCTTTGTAAAAGAATCGAACAAATTGAATTGTGAGATATGCTGGAAGCCTACTAATTTTCGACTAAAAAAAAAATATAAGTTGAAGTAATACTGCAGGCGATAATTTATAATATCTGTGAATTAATTGACTTACAGTTTTTGTATAAACGGCGTCACGACCTAACGACGATGATTTTTTCGTTATTTGTTCTTGCATCTTATTCCTCAATCCTGAATGCATGTATTTAACATCCGTGGATATAAAACAACTCAGTTGTAAAAATTCCTCTTTTGCGTTTGTTGGTGGCTCGTCTTGGGCTTCCACACACTTCAATTCGGTGTCAAATGTTCCACCAAAGTATTGCTCTATTAAAGAACGTGGCTTATAAGAAGCCTCACCAGAATCCGGGATTGCCTTTGGCGGTAATTTTTGCTGAATCATTCGTACAAGTTCAGTCCAACATTCGTTAGCGTCTTGCTGTTGAAAACCGCCATGCTCTGATTTTTCCGCAAATCTAGGAAATGCAAGATGCATCATTTGTACAAGAACAGCTGGCCGCACAGCTGTTCCCTTGTCCATCCCATCATAAAGATCTCTCAGTGCCGCTGTGATACTTTGTGCTGGGACGAGAGACGCTACACCGCTACCACTTGCACCTGCTAGTCCTCCTGGAAAACTTTTCAATGCATCTCTCACCTCTGGTACAGTCTTCAAACATTGAACTGTTGCATTAAGATAGCAAGTATTGCCAAGATTTGTAAGTCCAGCTGGTAGATCAAGTGCGGAAGCTATCTCAGCCTCGTTCATATCTTCAACAAATAGTGGTTTTTCTGCCGGCTCCACCGGCACATCTTCCTCTTTTGAACCCATCATCAGCACAGTCACGCCCTATTAATTATTATTATTTCTTTTTACGTTATTCAAGAATTCCTTTAAGTATATATCATTTTACATGTATAATTTAATTATGTATTTCCTTACGTCTTTGAGCTTTATAGTTCCCCAATCATCGTCTTTTAAAGTCATACCTTTCAGCATAACTTTCTGTCTTTCTGGCTGTACTCCAGTTAAAGCGAACAATTGCGCTTTAAACAGCATTGGTTCCTCATCGGTATTCACTTCTACATTAGGAAACAATTCCTTTCCCCATTTTACTTTTACTATTGTAAAAAAATTTTTATATATCAGTGAAAAAAACGATAAATTGAAAAATTGGAGGTTATGGTCATTATACAAAGTTTGAGCTTACCGGTATGTTGCGGCATTTTAATTTCGAATTGTTTAAATTTGTTTATTAACGTTTATTTTGATGCAAAATGTGAAATATAAAACTTATAAAATGGAATCTTTAAAATCTTAAATTATGCAGAGTTTCTCGCGTGATTTTGACACAAAGTGCAAAGTCAGTACAATCATACACTCCTCTCTGCCATTATCCACTGAGATTGTGGTGTTGCAGTTTCATTTTTTTACATTCGTTATATTGCTTGCGCACCATAGCGCACTTGACGATATTCATGTTGCAGTTGACTATATGTACAGGATAATTCATTTTTGAATTCCACTTACTATACACCAGTTTCTTTTAAAACTCTGTCTATTTACTTTTTCGATTAAGTTCTCTTTATTTCAATACCGTTTACATTAGTCTATATTCACAATCATAGCATATCTGTATAGCTCACTAAGAATTGAACAAAAATCTATTGTTGAATAGTTAAAAACTTAGGTCCAGCCCAATAACATTTTGGTATTTCATCCATCGCCTTAAATTATTGAGATCAACGAAAATTACATCACTGCCAATATTGATTGTACAGCACAAAATTGTGATGAAAAACACTTAAGTTAGCACATTATATGCATTGCATATTATTAATAATAATAATAATAATAATAGTAATAATAAGTATTAATAGTAGTCATGATTGATATTAATGCAGCATCAGCCATTCATTCGAAATTTTTTTCTAACATACACGATATTTTACATCATACTATACGTGGAATGTCCATTATCTGGAATTCATATAAATGCACATTTGTATGTTTTGCTTATTATCTTATTAAACATAAACAATTTAAATTGAATGGATGAAACTATAATTTGACAAGACACAAAATAATAAAAAATTATAGAATGTATCTAAGCCCAAACGCGAAGTGTAGCGTCCCAACTACCTGTCGACAAAGCAGTACCATCAGGTGATACTCTTAAACAAGACACTCTATTTTCATGTCCATATAGCAGTGCAACTCGTTGACATTTGAGAGTGTCCCATATATTAACAGTATAATCATTATAACCAGCAAACAGTAGTCGGCCGCTAACGCTCATATCAATAGCATTTGCACCAAATATGATACTCTCTTTTGCATAAACTGCAACCTCTTTATCTGCACGTAAATCAAATAAACGACAAGTTGCATCGTCAGATCCAGTGGCAACAGCATCGCCACTAGGATGAAATCGTACAGAATTCACATCAGATTCGTGGCCTTCAAAACTCTGTACGCATTGGCCACTTCTCATATCCCAAATGAGTATCATTTTATCGCAACTACCTGACACAAATGTGTTACCTGTTTCGCTTGGTGCCAAATCAATTGACATCACGTCACCCGAATGGCCATGAAAATTTTGGAGCAATTGACCACTCTCAACGTCCCACAGTGCGCAAGTACTGTCGCCACTGCCTGTTAAAATTTGTTGATCGCTATTTGGGAATGCACAACAAGACATATAAGACGTATGGGTGCCAACAGTTTTTTTTCGAGTAGTCACATCGTCCTCAAGACTCAATGGATAAACTGTGACTTTATTGTCAAGCCCACCGCAAGCAACTAATGCGCCACTTGGTGCATATGCACATGCCATCACCCAAGTAGTAGGCATTGTAACAGCATGCTCTTTATTAGTGGTAAATGCATCCCATATAATCATTTTACCATCCTGTGATGAGGATACTATGTGTCTTTTATCTGGTGACCAATCTGAACACAATACTTTGGCTTGATGTCCTTTGAGTATACGCCGTGGCTTCACATTTATGCAGTTGATAGGTTCTAGCCTATCAGCAACGTCACTTACTGAAAATTTTACATATATTCAATTATTAGTGACACATTTATAAATGTAATCAAATAAAATAAGTCTTTATTTATATACTCATCTTACATGTAACATCATTCAGTTTTTTCCTTTCATCCTCGAGTTTTATTTTTAAATTTTCAGCCTCCTTTTCCAGCCTCTCACATTGTTCCATTTCAGTAGCAGTATCCATCTTGAATATTTCTCTGTTTATTTTAACTTGGCATAGTAATCATCATCATCATCATCATCATCATCATCATTCGCATCTCAATAATTTTCATTATTTTTTGTAACATGCTTGACAGCTACTAAAAGTAAATCGTCCATTTATTATGAATGTGTTGTACAGAATGAATACACAGCTTGATAAAAATACACAGTTCTATATATATATATATATATATATAACGATAATCAATAAGCATCGATACAAATATAAGAGTGTTTAGTTAAGTATATTTAAACATTCAATTGTCATTTTATCAATGAAATGTGCTTTAAATCTTACTTGTCGCCAGTCTTATGCCGTTGATTTCATTCAATATCAAATTATTTTACTCACTTTTGGCATATATCAAAATAATAATATAGAGGAAAAAGGGCCAAAGCAGCTGAACTACACTTTATGCTTTCATCTACCTCTCACTCTACGGACATTGCGCATTAGCGGGAAAACTCTCTCGCATTCACACACACACACACACATATATATATATATATATAGAATGGAGGAGTATGCATAAATTCACTGTATTCTATTCTGTCGGTGCTGCTTTTTTCTACTTTGCCTACGACAATTGTAGTTGGTTTCAACACTGCAAATCGTGTCAATAGTCTGTGAATTAAAGAATCTTACACCGCTATCACAAACAGGTGCTTCGAACTCAATATAAACAATACAATCCATTGACTAACCTACGTATTTTTGTATAGCGTGTCTAGTTGAATTCACGTGTGGAATTGGTTGGATTAAAATAATATACAGTAGTAGGGGAAAAATGTCGAAGATAACCGAAGGCGTTTTCGTCTTGCTGGGATGACTGCAGTATATGAATGGTTTGACTGATAAACAACTGTTTGTTTCTAACTTGACTAATTTGATTTCAAGTGAAATTCATAACTGCAATAGATAATATATTTTGTTTGATTTTAAAAAGGTGACCGACAAGTTATTCTATTTTAATTGTCAAGTTTTATTTTCAATTACAAATCAGATGTCATTATTTCCACATCAATAAACAAACTGTTGAAGTGAATTCTTGAATAATTGGTTTTACATTGTCAATAGAAATTCATTGTTTATTATTACCACTAACACAGTACGATTCTGCTGAATTCATTCTGTCATTACTGTCATTTACTTCAATAATGATTATAACATTAAACAATGTTTATTATTCTAGTTTATTGCTTGTTTAAAACATCGAACGGATCAATAAATTATAATCAGTTGTGTGTGACTTGTTAGGCTTCCGTTTGATAATAATAACGTGCACTTTTTTTCCATATCTCAAGTATATTCCATCAATATTTCATGTAAACAATATTATTTTTATTATATAATTGTATTTATTTGTAGATGTCAGACGGCGTTAAATTGTTGCGAGTGCTGTTGAAGGCATCTGAAAAGGCTGCTAATGTTGCTAGAGCCTGTAGACAAAATCATGCCTTATTCCAATTGCTTATACAGGAGAAATCAGATGATGAGAAGAATCCGAGATTTTTCCAGGACTTTAAAACTCTTGCCGATGTTCTTATTCAAGAGAGTATTCGATATGATATAAAGCAAGAAGTAATTCAATTAAAAAATTGTAACTATTATATTGTAACAAAATGTAAATAATATATTTTTATAATTAATAAATAGTTTCCAGAATTGGCGAAAATGGTGAAGGGTGAAGAAACAAATGTATTTAGCAATACTTTGGGTAAAAGTATTGTAGTGGAGGTATGTCCGTCTTGCACTGAAACAATGCAGTTATTGTCAGAAGTATTGAACAATGATATGGAAGCAGCTCGACTGCTCGCCACTGAAATTCATCGTGATGTAAAAGTGATAGAGGTTCCCGTTGATAAGACACTTGATAATTGCGATATTGACATTGATATAAATGATCTTGGCATTTGGATAGATCCAATAGGTAAGCGGAATCTATTATGGAGAAGTATATTACATGATTTTATTGTAATTTAGTGATTTTAATAAAGGGCAAATTCAGTAAACATAAAATTTAATATCAGATTATTGAATCATTATATAGATTCAACGGCAGATTATATTAATGCAAATACATTGGTGGATGAGGCGACAGGGTTGCATTTGAGTGGGTTAGGATGTGTTACTGTACTTATTGGTGCATATTCAAAAAGCACCGGTCATCCAGTATTGGGTGTTGTCAATCAGCCCTTTCACTTGAACATAGATTTACAGTGAGTTTACATCATACATTATAATGAATATTGGCGCATTAAGTACTCACTACTTTGCATAATTTTGATATAAACATTTTATTTGTAGATGGAAGGGACATTGTTACTGGGGATTTGCAATTGGTGAAAAGCGCCAATGTTCTTATTCAAACTCTGATTGCACGAACAATGTTGCAGTATTAAGTCGCGCTGAAGATACAGATGTCAAAGAGAAAGTTGAAAATAGTGGATACAATATTATTGAGGTGGCTGGTGCGGGCTATAAAATTCTCAGTGTAGCAATAGGTTTAGCGGATGTTTATATTTTATCCAAATCGTCAACTTACCGATGGGATACGTGTGGACCTCAAGCATTGTTACGTTCACTCGGTGGTGATGTCATTGATTATAGTAAATTCATATGTAATATTGAATCTGACGACTTGAATATCAAATATTTCGATTATGATAATGACTTTTCAAATCGCGGTGGATTGATTGCATATCGTGATCCAGTGTGTCTGGATATTTTACGTAAATCTCTGATTCCTTCGACGAAATCTTAAAATGGACATTTATTTTAATATTTTAGTTCAGAATGTTAAACATTTTAAATTAATTTACTTCAATTTCTATATTGTTCAGACTGTTATTTAGTTCTCGTAATGATTCAATGAATACAATCGTCAGAAAAAATGATATCAGTTAATTTATATGATCATCTCTTATTATTTGTTGAACTCTGCAATTTTTCATGAATAAATACTTGAGCATTTGTCTATAAAGTGCTAGATAATATATAATACTAATTGTGTACTGTTATAAAATTATATGTATATATATTGAATGAACATATAGATTAATTACTAATTATGTTTATAATATTGTACAATATTATAGCACGAAAATGATTTCAGTAATTCACTTTAATTGTATTGAGAAATTAATGAAATATATAGTATATGAAAATAATAAAGCTCATATCTCATGTATATATACAATTATATTTATTTAATGTTGAAATTGTTTTCCATTTAAACTCATTCAATAAGATATGCCCAGATGTGATTAGATCTGATCTGATAGAGCCACATCGTATCCCTGATCGTCATCTTAATTAGATCCGGTTATATTTCATGAGCTTTAATCATTCTCTCTAATTTCAATATTTCTTTATTCAATTCACAGTTATGGACGTTGAAACATTTTCTCAATAATTATTGACTTTAAATACAGGTGAGATATATTATTATTATTATAGCTTATGATAATGGAAGTCGATGTTCACACTCTCAATCATATATGTAACATTTTTCGATAACGTACTGACATATTTTAAAGATTATTCATTATGAATTGAAAATATCAAGCAACAAATCTTATATGAGCATATTTACAATGTATACGAGTATATAATATATGCATGATGGTTTTCATGAATTTCATTATCAAAAATGCACTTATATAGCAATATTTTATATATACGACGATTTAATTATAATATTTATTATATTTGCTCTTCGTCCTGACGTTCGAGATGAATAAAAGGGCGTTGTATAGGTTGATTTGGCCGCAGAGATTCACAACGACGTAAACTAGCACTTCTTACTGGTGCCCAATGACTGACGTCATTTTTACGTCGTACACTCACATAGGTTGTACATGTATTAGTTCGCTTTAAAATTGAATGATTAACACCATCAATGCCTAAAAAAGAAAAAAATTATTTATGTTATCAGCATTGAATGGATGAATTAACATATTGCATTCAAGTTGAAATGAACTGAAAAGAAAAATTTCTTTTCTACAACACATGTATAATAATTACTTTTGTTAAATAATAATAATAAAACGTAATGAATACCATTAATAATTTATTTATTGTTTACCAGTGAGTGCAATGCCCGCCACACTTGTATTGTAAGTTCCTTGACAATGGTTTCGTACAAAGTGGCCCAGTCCTGGTAATCGGCTGAGAGCAGTGACAAAGCCGGAACGAAATCTGGCATTCATCCAACAATATATCACGGGATTATAACATGAATGTGACATTGAAAGCCAATGCAGTGCTGTCCAAGCATAGGGTAGTCCAATCCAACTGCCTATAGTTTCATTATTATCAAGTATCAGCTGAAAATGAACAAATGTTTCATAGTTACAATATATACAGTCGAACACGATATTCCAATCAATTGTATGTAATTGAATTGTTAAGCGAATATTTAATTAGCGAAATTATGTTGACGAAATTCTCATTGATAAATAATTGTTCATAAATTGACAATTTAATGGGTGGTACCATCATTGATAGCTGCAATATAATTGAATGAATATTTGGTGCTCTTTGGGGTTATAGAATCATTAACATTTTCATATATTTGCATATTTTATCATAACTATGTATCATCCTAGTGTAGTTTAACTATAGCCGAAATTTATCCATATTCAATTCACTTCCCGTAACAATAATAGCGTTTCAATCGATCTGAATTGAGGCATTATTGTGTACTTAATGAATGGGTATGTAGAGATAGGTATATAAATTCTATTATCTATATATATATATATATATATATATATATATAATGGTGAGTCTAGTGAAAATTGCTGTGGACCCGGTTTTAAATTGATTATTCATTCATTATCAAGACTATTGAAACAATACAAATTTATTGAAAGACATGGCACACTTGGTAACGCCATCATTTCATTTGTTTCAACTTTCAAGATATGAAAAGAAAAAAAATGGAAGAAATTACGGATTACACACCGTGAGAATATTGAATGGAAGCCAGCAGACAGTGAATACAATCACTACCGTCATCATCATTTTAACCATCTGAAATGATACAAAATCAAAATATAAATTTAGAATTACGTGGCAATACTGCAATGATTATAAGTCAACAATAATGAGAATTGATAGACAATAACCATAGAGATCGCATTGGAATGTTCACTGATACAGGAATGTTTTCAGTTTTTAATCAACATAAACAATATTTGAATAAATGGGATTATTACAATTTATTTTAGAGAGTCAAAAAATTAAAAAAATTAATTGCTGTCTTTTTATGTGATTTCAACCATTCTAATTCCCTGTGAGTTAATTAAGGATATATTCCTAAATAATTCACAGTATTTACGACATTTTTTCTGTTTAAAATAGGCATTATTGAGTTGGTGTCTACCTATATGTGTATATACATATATATTATGTATGAAATTAATAGTATAAATAATAGATTTCAATTGTAACCTCTATATTGGATGACGTCTTGATTTAGCTGGATTTGAAGAATTAGAAAATATGAAAATGATGACTCCTATATTTTACAAATAAATAATATGATAAACTCCATTATATCGTTATTGTTCTATATATTATTGAGATGCAACAAATATTACAGTTGAATGATGTCTGGATCAAACATGGACATTTGCATGGAGCATTTGACTGGGAATAACGTCACATTTTGTGTCTATATCAACACATTTATTACCCTTAAGTGGATGAAAATTATGAATAAAAGTCAGATATACAAATACAAATGTAGAAATAGAAACACGGATATTGAGCGAAGTTAAAATAGATTGGAGACTAAAAGTCAATGAACGATATGTTGATGCAAAATATATATAAATATAAGGCGAAAGTGATGAAAGCAAAAGGTCCTTGTAATCTTCTGACAATTTTTCCATTGAAATAGTAAAAACGAGTGGATATTGAACGCAACATGATGACATCGACAGGAGATTTTCACTCCAGTGATTTTCTCATGACATGTTTGTCAATACATTGGTGAAGTCTCTATATTTTTCCGTTATTCTCATTCTCTTTTGCTTCCCACAATCATACATACTTTTGTCTTTTTTATTTCTTTATTATATCCAATTCAATTGGTATAAATATGTCAGTTCAATAATAAAACAGTAAATATGAAAACTATTTCTTTTCAATGACAATGGCAATAAAGATGCTGAGGAAAATAGTCATTAGTTGTATAAATAATACACAATGTTTAAATATAATCAATATTATACTTTTCAATTCCTTTATTTGATTTCTTTGTTATCACTTTGAGTTGGATTTATGCTTGACACTTTGCATAAGTAATAATTGAAATTCTGTGTATAATGTTTTGTATATGTTTTTTGATTTGTTTGAATTTATTTGTTGCTAATTTGCATAAATATCAATACATATCTATACCTAATTATATGTTGTTATTGGCAGTAATAATAAGAAAGAAATATATATATATATATATATATACATATTTCGATCATGAATGAAATGAATTTTAGATGTTTTCATCGTTAAAATTAATTCAAATTCAAATTTTATTCTATTCTATGATGTTAAAGTGAATGATGGTTAATTTGATAATAATTTGGAGCTATTGCTATATGTATAGATGTTCACTTTTGAAAATATATCCAAATAATAATATGCAATATATATTATTTGAAATAAAAAAGCGAATTGATATAGTTAAATATACCGTTGTGTAGAATTGAATAGTGATTTTGAGATATCATTAAATTATATATAAAGTTATTCTGCGGATAATAAATAGTGTGAAAATGCAGGTGAATGATTGTGTCTATTTTCTAGGTAATTGGTAAAAATAGAGATATCGCAGTTAGATACACATCATTACAGTTGACAATAATGTAAATAAAACAGCTATAAATTATGTTTATGGGCTGTGTAAATGAGTTGAGATAAATAATTAAATTCCTAAGAAAATGATTTGACGACCGAAAAAGATTATGTTGTGATCGTTGAAGTAAAAGAAAACTGAAAAACAAAATAATACCTGTATATTTGTATATATTTAAGATTGAGAAGTGCAACAAGATTGTATAAAAAAAATAGCTAAAAGTGAAATATATGATAATGTTAAGTAATTTTCATTTTTATTTATTTCACTGTCAGGCAATAAATAGGATTGCACGGGCAGTGTTGTCAACGTGGATAAGAATAAACACGCCATAAATTTTTGTGCGTGTGATATGAATAATTTTAAAGCCGTGATAAGATGTAGGGGCCGGTCGGGGGAATTATATTTAGCGTGACTATTTCACTTTATAAGTGCAGCTCTATTATTACCTGCAACGTGAGATTCGACACAATATACAATGTCGAGTTTTACTATCAGGAAGGCCGGACCATATTCATATTTCCTTTTTTTTCTTTTAACATTCAATAGTCACCGTAAGTATATCCAATTTTTTTTGAAATGACAAATATGAATTGATAAAAATATATAAATAAATAATTCCAATTAAACTGAATGCAATTAGTATACAAATTGATGTAAATGAACATCAATGGTTACTAGAAAAACTCAGTGTTAAGCACCGATTAAATCACATAGCAATAAATAGTTCTGAAAATTATTAAGTTACCTTTATAGATACGAGCAATCACTGTATAAAATAGTGATTTTATATCGATGGCTTTTTGACAGGGTAAAACTCTTTTGCTTACGACCTTCTCTCAAAAACCCATCGATATGATTGAAAATATTTCAATTGTCGAATAGTAATGATTGTTATGTATGATAAAGCCCACTGATTCGATTCTATTATATGTGATTGTATGACAATAACCATACGCAAAGTGTGCTTTACTCGATTAAGTATGCATCATCTATTAGTGAATAATAATAATAGTTTTACACCATTTTGTAGAGTTACTTTTTACTGAAAATTCCCAATAGACTAATTATTGACGCTGCAACTCAACTATTATTTATATTTAATGTTGAGTATTTAATTATTGAATGCCAATATATATTGTCATATTTAATAGTGGATAAATCAATCTAATGATTTTCCAATACAATTAATAATGTTGGCGTTGAATAAATTACAACTAACATTAGCATGTTATTTTATTTTTAGGTTCGGTCACGGCTGATATTTCATTCAATACTATTTTTGTGCGCGTATATTTGTAAGTATGTCTCTATGAAAATTCTAACACAATCACAATTCAATAATTATTCACATGTTAGTATTAATTGTTGATTATTAAAACCGTTCACTTTTTTCTACTGTTTGCTAGAAATGATTCAGAAACGTTCAACGATATATCGATGAGTGATATAGACAATCTTGTTGATATCATAGATATTGAGAAAATAATTATGTTCTACGTACATGGTTTTACAGAGAGTGTGAACAGCACCAGTGTCATCACAGTTGTAAAAGGTATTGACATTTTTTTACAATAATAAATATTCTATAAATGGCGTTATGAATCGAAAGTCAATTATGAATGAAGCATACTATTGAAACACGAACATACCTCCACTGAATTGATAAACAGAAATTCAACAGCGCGTTTTATAAATGCAGTGAGTTTGTTTTGAGAGAACAGTAAAAATTCTGTTTATATTACCCACGGTCATATTCCAAACAATATCAATACTTATCACAATATTTATCACTTCTTTATAAATTCAGGATTATAAAAAATCTAAAGATATGCTACGTAGACATGTTTTTTTAAATACTACTCGATTATGATATGTTATCTTAATGCATGATAAAAAGTAAAAATGCGGAAGAAGAAAAATGCAAAATAAATGGATAAATTTGCATAAATTGTTTTGAAATATACTCACAGCAAAATTATTGGCAGAAACAATAGTAAATCACTCACTCTACTTGCATTCTCCTCTTTATATATATTTTTTTTTGAAGCAAACAGGCTCTATC
This sequence comes from Galerucella tenella, assembly GCA_910591685.1. NCBI lineage: Eukaryota > Metazoa > Arthropoda > Insecta > Coleoptera > Chrysomelidae > Galerucella > Galerucella tenella. The sequence goes on from CAJUYH010002582.1 coordinate 35,025, forward strand.
CCCTTTATATCTCTACAATCACAATTTGTGATGTAATGAAACGGATCTACGAATACATTTCATCTATCTCCCATGATTTTAATTTGAATTTGTGTCTTTTACTTTCCGCCACTGTCATTATATATTCAAATCGCGCAATAATAATTGTAAACATGGTGTTAACGCCAATTCATAAACGATTTTTTTTATTATTCCGCCTGCTGCATTTCAATGCTCATTATTGCATTTGTACACACGTATTACAATTATACATGAACCCGGTAATATAACGAAGAAAACTATCTTATCTGAATATATTCAATTAAAAACTGTACTTTATTGTGATAGCTAACTCGGTATCTGGTTATATTAAATAAAAAATTATTATCAATCAATCAATCAATCAATCAATCATTTATTCATTCATTCAATCAATCAATCAATCAATCAATCAATCACTCAATTTTTTTTCTTGCTGTTGCATTTTTATTACATGGACAACATTTGCTTATATAAAATTATTAAATTTCACCGGATGTTCAATCACATTGGTTGTTTATTGATAGCATACTGTAATCACTCTGATTACAATGTGATGGCAGTGGATTGGAGTATGTTTGCTGGACAGAATTACCTTCAGGCAGCGTTAAGTATACAACCAGTTGGTAAATTCATTGCGAATGCTCTGAACAATATATTTGATAGAGGTATTGAAACGGAAAAGTTTCACATGGTGACGCACTCATTGGGCAGCCATTTGGGCGGTATTATTGGTAGAAATCTCGAGAATACAATTCCATTGATTGTCGGTTAGTGATGGCAAACTTATTGTAACACAAGCCAAATAATATTAATTCTATTTAATTTAATAGTTTCTACTATTTTTATTCAGCATTGGATCCTGCGGGTCCACTTTTCGAATTGCTCGCCATCAACAATCCGCTTCGTTCCAGTGACGCGACAAACGTTCAAGTTATACATACAGATTCTACTGTGTACGGTAATATAAACCAAATGGGTACAGTTGATTTCTGGCCAAATTCCGGAATAAGAATTCAACCAGGTTGTCCTTTATTCTCTGTTCCGCTCAGCAAAAACGGTAATACTACATACGATTTTATTGAAAGTTGGTGTAAAGTTTAGTTTTACTCAAAGCATTGAAAAAAAAAAAATTCGTTGCAAATGTTTCAACTCAACTATTCACATTTTTCATTGAACCCGCGAGCTTTTATATTTTGCTGCTATTGAATTTCACTATTTTGCTTGTGTGAATACAGATTTTTGCAGTCATCATCGATCTTGGGCATTCTTCGCCGAGTCTGTGTGGAATTCTAAAGCTTTTTCCGCAGTCCCATGTTCTGATATGAATCGACAGTTAGGTAAACCGATTCTAATGGGATTTGGCACGCCATTCAATGCGTATGTATAAAAAGAAAAATCCTGCATCATATTTATTTTTTTCTGTATAATATTTTTTCATTCATGCAATTATTATTTACAGACGAGGAAATTATTATTTAATTACTGGATCAATGTCACCATTTGGTTTAGGTTCGGCTGGTGCAGAATGTTGCAAAACGCACTGATTTCTATGATGAAGTTGAGATATTTCGATAAAGTGAATGACAGTGTATAATCAAATGATGACTATTAAAATTAATCTGGGTATAGTGATTATATCGATTGGACAAGTTGACGATTGCAAAAATTACATTTAAAGAGATTTGCATTGAAGTTTGAAATTGTAATCTATCAGTTAATAAACAAAATCCATCAATATATTTTTATTTTTATCTTCACATTTAATGGAATGAATGACAATCACAATATGAAATTCTAATTTCATTGATTTTTCTACTATTTTATATTGCTATGTCTGTTCAAATATTTGTTTTTGAGCATTAACTACGTGAAATTATTTATAATATTGTAAATAATTTCAGTAATTGGATTTTAATAACATTATGTTTCACTGGGATATTATAATATATTGCACTTTGTATTTTCTCCGAGCAAATTAGCTATTTAGTTTAGTGAGATTTCTCCCTTACATTGAGAGAATTATATATAAACTATTTGCATTTTCAATTAAATTAACATTTTTTAATGTGATGAAAATTTGTTTGTAATTGAATAATAACTTTATAACTACATTATCTATTTAAATGCTTCTCTCTCTAATTTCGATTTTAATCTCAACTATAAAATGGAATATATTAATTGTTAAATTTCCATATAAACTTTTTATGAATGATATTTTAATTCAATGTTATCAATTCAATTGTTCTGTTTTTTTACTTCGCCTCATATATACTTTTCAATATTAATTATTGTATAAATTGTGCCTATAGTATTTTTATTTTGTTTTTAATTATCAATGTTGTTTTTAATGATAAGACAGGAATATAAAATTTTTGTATTTGCTCCGTTTTTGGTTTATGACTTCCAATAGACTATGTGCATTGAATGCCCACAATTCAATTTGTTGTGTGGATGGTGGGTGGGTTGAAATGGGGCGCTAGAATGATTTATCGTTTGTAAGCCTGTTGGTATTGAGATCGTTATACAAATTACCATTTAATGAATATTTTTTTTTCTTTATGACTAATCGGTTTGAAACAATTCAACAATATTGTAATATATTGCGCCGTTTATTATAACCATCGGGTGATATTAACATGAAAATTTCGAATCGCGAATTTTCAGTGGCAATTGGAAAATGTAGCAGAGTATGCGGTAGATATCAATTCACTTCTTTTCACACAAGTTTGTTCACAAAGTGGTAACAGCTGTGCATGTCCTTCAAACTATAACTTGTGTGCGCGTGTTGTGTTGAAAGAATTATGTACACAAGTGGAAGGGATAACTGCTTCACTAAAGAATATCAATGAAATTGTAATCAAAATGATTTGCAAGCGAGGTTATAGATCGTATATCAATAAATCAACATCATTTACATTTATTTATATTAGAAATTAATTTTTTTTATTGTGAAGATATTTGATGCTATTAATTGTCTGAAGGAAAGCATGTTATCTGATAGAGACAGTGAATAGCGTGGAGATAAAGGATGACAGACAATGTCACGAAATGAAAGGTCGAGCGAAAGGTGTGTCAGGTCTAATCGCTACTGTTGAAACAATTTGCTATGAAGGTTGTGCTCTAAAATTTAGCACAAATTTCATACCTGCTGAACAAAGTGGAAAAAAAAAGATGTGTAAGTAATGTTCATTGTCTCGATGAAGGCCATGGATTGTACTTAAATCACACAATATAATAAAAATATGAATATAACATTATTGTTTGCACAGAGAAAAGAATAGTTTGTACTATTTGTACTCGCGATATCAGCTATGAAATTTTGATTAATGGTATCTGAGCAACGGACGATCGATATACAGTTGGATTGACTACCAGCAAGATAACAGTAATGTTTGCGAATGTCAGAAGGGACATTCGAGGATCCATGACATTTTTTATCATATCTTACAAGTGATGGCGTTTTACAGTTGCAATGACATATGTCAAAAGCTCTTCGCTTATTTGCTTAAAGTTTTTTTATTGGGAAAAATTAAAAAAAAATATCCTTACTACACAGCGTAGAGTGAATGAGAAATTTGCAACGAATTTGGAAATTGTTAATGACATGGGTTGGACCATTGTTAGTTTTAGATTATTAATTTTAATAAACCAACAGGTTCAATTATGTCATGTGTAATAATAAGAGAAAATAGAGTGCATCATCGATCACCGCAAGATTCGTGGCAAATTGGACTTGTGAAACTGAAATCTATGGCAGTTTAAGGGAAGCTTAAATGAAAGCACTTGAGATCCTTTTAAATTTCTACAGTTTATATATATATATTGTCATGTGTATAATAGAGTCAGTACCTAGCAAGGAGGAGCAATCGATGCCAGTGATTTTCGTCCTGATATATAGCACAGGATGGAATAGGAGTGCAGCTTTAAATATAACTGTTTACATCTACCCTTGGACAAATATATTTTGATTGGTATTTTCTTGTTTGTAAATTATAGAAAAA
>CAJUYH010002582.1:39146-76817 GCA_910591685.1 Galerucella tenella
TTATTAAAATAAAAATGTTAATGTTTGTTCCATTAATAATTCAAAAAAAAAAAAAAATACTGTCCAACACTATTTACTGTAATATCTATTTGAGTAAATAATTTTGAAAGGAAGTATTATATATATATAGGAGAAACTGCGTGGTCCATTAATCTTGATGCCATAACGACAATGTCACTAATACACCGTATCCTGATAGAAACCCAATACATTTTCGTTGCATATCTGTTTCAATAAGTGCGTAGATTTTGTATATATTTTCTCATTGTTATATTACTGTTGTATTGTAGCAGAACCATAAGACCTTACCTTTCTTTTCGATCGTGCCATTCTCTGATCACGAGTATTTTCCGCTTCACCCGGTGGCCTTTTACCCCAAACTCGAATGCCAATGCTCATATAAGTAAAGAGCAAGATGATTATTGGCACGAGATACTGCAGTACAAGCAGCGCAATTGAATAATTGTATCTGTTTGAATTTAACCAAACAAATAAATAGATGAGAATCCAAAGTTTAAACATAAACATAATATATCAATAAATATTTTGTTTGATTGCTGTTATATACAAATTTATATACAGAAAGATACGAATATAATTAAACTTACCGTTGATGCGCTGATGGCCACTGCTCTTGACAGATATAATGGCCACATTGTCTATAAAGTTCGTTGGGCTGCAATAAACGAGAGACAATGGCAATTGGTGATGAAACCATAAGAGCTATCAGCCAAACACATAGAATTGATAGTTTTGCTTGTGTCTTGCTCATACGTGGCTTCAATGGCCACATTATTGCTATATAACGGTCAATGCTGATTGCAACAAGTGTGTATGCACTGGCCAGCACTGAAACTGCCTACAATCAATTATTTTTTCCAATTTAAATTTCTAAAAACAATAATGGTTTGTTTGAATAATAATAATTTTTTATTTTTTGTTTTACCTGTGAGTAATTGACACTGGGACACATTTCTGGACCAAAAGGCCAGTATTGAAGTATCAATGTGCTGATAAAACTTGTAGGTACGCAAAAGAGAGTCATAAGTATATCGCCCACAGCGAGATTGACAATGAAAAAATTCGTAACTGTTTTCATACGTGGACTATTACAAACTACATAACAAACAAGACCATTACCAAGCAATGCGACAATAAAAATGATACAATAGAGAAAATAAATGGTAGTTTGAAACCACATTGTTGCCAAAACGCTACCGGGTGATAGAAAATTGTCACATGTGAGGCCATAAATTTCACTTGAATTTCGAGAAGTCGCGGTAACATAATCTATGCCAGTGAATGACACCTCCAATGCTATATTTCCATTGAATCCTTCTGATGATGACGTAGTGTTGTTCATTTTTCCGGTAAATATCTGTATGCATCTATCCATGATGAAGATTCTTGCTGGTGCAATAGCATAACTTTGAATTCATTGTGCTTTTCTTTTTATTTTTTTTTGAGGTTAGATTTATTGGTGGTTCATCCGGTGTCTTGATGTATCTGAAATTCACATACAGCCGATATAAAAAATATTCTATCATTTTATATTGTAATTTACTTTGTAATAGTAAGTATAAGGTTGAAATTTAGTTTAATGATGATTTAATATTAATAGTAAAGTTTATTATTTTTTAAAAGGTTGAATAATACACGTCCTGACTGATTTATCATTTTTGTCATAGCAGTAATACACATTAATCACAAATTTCCATGATGAATTGCAGTTGAAAAGTTTTGTTTAAGTTTGTGCATGTATCTACATATATATAAAAATGATCTGACAACATGAATTATTTGATTGTGCATTGAGGAATAAAATGATGAATGTATTCATGTGATTTTTGTTTTATAAGTTTGTGTTTTTGCTTGTTATTTCACATCAGTTAACGCATTGTTCATTGTGAATAGATCTTCATCGTAGTTCATTCTAATGCCCTAAGGGATGTTAATAAATTCAATTATGCAATGGTGTTGAAATGGAACATTTGAAGTGTACGTAATATTGTACTTGAGGATAAATTAAATAAGAATGCAGCATTCACGTCGAATTCATTGACTAATATAAATGCTTAAAAAAAGAATTAAAGTGTAAGAGAAGTGCAATATGCTATGAATCAAAATTTTTATCCACAACATTACAATATATTATAATTTAATTATATACAAAATATTATAAATTTTTTTCTCTAAATTAGTGCGTTTGATATTCATCACGCGTTGCATACGAATCGCATTCAGCACTTTAATAAATATGTTGTCATCCTGGAAGCAAATAAAAAATATGTGAAACTAATGAATAGATTTATTCAATTATTGCAATGGCGACTGGATTCAGTCGCGCGTGAGACTTTCCAACCATCTCGATTGAGTAAATAATTTTTAGAGGCAATGGCAAAGTAAATAAAAGTGGAGCAAATGAGAAATGTAGAAATGCAGACGGAATTTAAATTAATTTTTTTTTTATCGTTCCAACCACTGTTGTCAACAGCTATATACTGCAATAAACAGAAGACAATAGCAATTCAGAAGAAATAATAGGAGACAAATAATGGAAAGTAAGTATTGTTTCAATTTGATTAATTGCAATTCAACGGATAAAAATGAACTATTGGATAATAGAAATATATAAATAATAATAATATAAATAAATCGACTAGTGGTAAGCTTGAACATTCAATAAAATGAAAATAAACGAGTAATGGCAATATTAAAATTGAATGAGCAGAATTTTATATAATTAATGACACGTGAGACAATTTATTTTGTTTCGTGTACAATTGAAAATTGGCAATCGAATAGTAAAAGCCTTCAAAGCTCTCGAGTACTTATATATTTTGATCAATTATTAATGACAACAAAAAAAGGCATCAGAAGAAATCATATGTACTTTTTTCTATTTGAGGATTACGGTGACAAATGGGCAATGGATTTGAAAGTAAAATTGGGAATTAAGGGTGATTGAGTTGATGTTGAATTCCCTATATATTTGAACGTATATTCATCTCTGTATAAAAGTGACATTAGGGTGAGAATGAATTTCACTTGATACGAAATCGTTGGATATTTGAGTATTTGAATTATTATTGACTTACACGAATATTCATGGTATACAATATAAAAAAAAAAAGAAAAAAAGAAGTATTAGAGAATAAATCTTTATTGAAGCAGTCAATCGATGGTTATGGAAATTTTTCCATCTACGTGCAAATTAAAATGAGATAGACTGATGTGGTGTGAAAACATTTCATATCCACTAGACATGGGGAAAAAATTGAGTCACTTCATTCATATTAATCATGTCATACTGCTATCCATTCAGTTATGAAGGGCGAACATTTTTATCAATTAATAACTGATCTATTCGATTTAGTTTATATTACAGATTTAACAATGATGTGGACTATTTGAGAATTTTAATGGATCTGGTGTCATGGACATCCAATGAGAATTGTGAAAATACGTTAACAATTAATAGTAACGTAGTGTCTACTGGTAAGGACACAATTTCATCAAACTGATGTATCGTGAAATATTGGATTTAAAGTGCATTTACATAAAGTAATATACTGTGATACAATTTGAATTCACGTGCTCCTGTTCAATCTCTGTATCTTTATGTCACTTTGTTGAACTATAACAGGTTGAGAGGATAAATTCAGTTACAATACATTATGAAAATTGTCAGTTGATCTCACAATGTTTATAATCATTTATACCAAAGTGTCACTGATAAGAATATGTATTGTATATGATAATGAAATGAATACAATCAACGACAATACATTTTCAATTGGAGCCTATCGCAACGTTGGAAGAGACAATATTATTTCTATTGAAGATCAACGGGGAAAAAAGCAAATATAGATAGTGTTTTGTCGCATGTCGGCTTTTCCAGCATTCTGTGAAATGGAATTATAAACCAGTCAGTAGCATATACATAACATATACAAGACATAATAACCAAAGAGGAGCATGTATATTATTTTATGATTATTTTAATGAAAATTTCATAAATGAAAATAGGACAATATCTTTTTCATTGAGATATTACAGTCGACTATGAATTAATTTAGTGACGTTCGCATACGTTTATAAAATATCAGGTACATTCCAACATAAATTAAATTAATTGAGCATGCGAATTTGTATCGTGTCATGAATTTAATAGATAAAGTTTAATGGGAATGCTTGAGCTACGTTTTAGAACTAATTATCCACATTTACTCCGTATAATATAAAATCTATTAGTTTGACTAAATAACTGTAGTTCAATTATATTCTATTGACAAGTTGTCCACAGAAAATTCAATATTTCACAGAGGAAGATTAACAAATTTTTAATGATATATCATTGTTAGGTGAATTCTTATTCCAATGAATAGATAATTATTCCGTCGTCTATGCATTTTCCTTAAATCGAATTCGTCAAGTGAAATTATTGATTGGATAAGCAAATAAAAAATGTAGATATACTAGTGTCAATTATTTTCTTGAGTGTACGTCGAAAAATGTGTTATATATATGTATATAGTGTGATGCAAATGTCCTTTATATAGATTTTAGTCTACTTCATCTTATACGTAAAGGGATAAGTAAGTTTTCGTGTTGACGGCCGATGACGTTGAGGTTAAACTGATATGTGGTAGTTATATAGTTAGATGTTGAGACCACACCTTGACCTCTCTCCAAATATCCAACCGTATTAAATCCTGTTCAAAATTAACACGTCAACGTCTATCAATCACTAAAAACAAACATGTATTTTGGATTATTTTCATTCAACTTCCTATCATTTTTATCTGAATGCCAATAATTATTTTCATATTAACATGAATTTTCAAAATGCAAAGATTACTACGTTTCAATTAATTTCGTTAACAATATTTTAATGATTATTTAAGTACTTCTGCTATAAATTACACCTATTATTTGATATTTGAATATATATTGCTGTTACTTTGAAGCTCTGATCATCCACTTATCACTTTGAAATCGGCAGTTCTAATTTAGTTTTCCGCAACACATCACGTGGATTTATCCAAACAAGTAAATTAATTGACATGATGAAAAGTACTGCAATGAAAAATATTTTTATTCTTTAAAACAGATATTGGTATTAAAGGCTTAATACAAATGCATCCGAGTAGCACACGAATATGGCTATGGATTCCCGGCACAACTTGTTGCAATGGTGGTAATGAGATGAGATTTAGTTTACCATAATTTGCTCATGGTCGCACAATGTTATTGTGTTTTATCTTGAACGTTGATGGATCAATATTCAAGCAGAATTCATGGATCCGTAAAGAAATCTACTGAGCTTCAGTAATATAAGTTATCATGCAAACGTTTGTCATTCTTACATACATCCAAATGCATTATTAAAATGTGTCTATGAAATTAACTGACGTGTCCTAGAACCACACGTTGGAAATAATGTATAAAGAGAATTGGATCGTTTGACCCAGTAATATTAATCCTGACAATGACTAAATTTGAGTTGATAATAAAGTACTAAATATTTTAGATAAGAAAATAATTTATTCAATGTGTTTTTGCAGAATGTCAATTGTCTGCATTAAAATTTTTCTATTCTCTATAGTGAAAAATGTTGCACATTTATTCTCATTTGCAATTTACAATATTTTGAGGTTAACATCACAAAATCAAGTGATCAAGTTCTCTTCATTATGAACAAATAATTTCTATTGCAAAAAATAAACAGCAAAAAATTGTTCATTTTAAACTATTATATAATAAATATTAATTAGAAAATATTCAAGTGTATACCATTCCTGTGAATCAAGTATATTAATGATGCTGTAAATCATTTCATCAAATATTATCTTTACTTTATAGACTGTAGAGTACTGCTTCAATGATAATTCAACAGATATTTTGTGCATTGCGTTTGAGTTTATGTTTGATGTATACACTTTGCATAATATCATGCAAACTTTCAAACCAATTGGTTTATATTACGTCTTAGCAGATGCGCTATTAATACTCGTTTTTATACGCGCCATTCCCCTTTTCAATTTTAATATAATCTATACACAATTCAATTATAATATATTTCGTATATTCTGATTGATACACTGAGTAATCATTGAGTAGTGCACAGCACAGACGTTATTCATTTTTGTTTTTTAATTCGAGATTTTGTATTATACCGTCGTGAATGTGATATAAAAATGTCGTGGATCATGTCTAATTACATTTATTATGTTCCAATAATTGGAACAATGAGAAAATGATGAGCAATGCCAATAGTCCACCATTCAGTTCACGTGACATCACTTCATCTTGTCACCCATTGCCCATAATTTAGCAACAATTTAATATTTATTATTCATTACGCCAAGTAAATATTTCTCTTTGTTCATTGTAATAAATTGTTGAATTGGCAAGAATTGAAAAAAATTATTTACTTCATCATATTTTTATTATATTTTAGAATATTGCAAAAAAGTTGTATTTGACAAATTTTATTTGTTCATAAGGTTTGAATAAATGGAAAGGAATTATATATTATTTATTTAATAAATTCATTATAAAAGGTATTTTATTATTTCAATATCTATTGAATACACTGGTGAATAAAGAGATTGAAATAATTTTTTATTATTTATTTGCGAATTTTCTTTTTAATCTCAAATCATATTGTTCTGGGGCACATTTTTCTACATCTGTGAAATTTGCAGTAGACTATATTTACTACAGCTCCGAGCAACTCATTTCATCGTGAATTAACTTCATAACTGATGGGTTTCCAAGTGAAGTAATCGGCGATGGGGATGATTTTAACTCGGTATATTCTTCAACTATAAAATGATACGAATCTGTCTTTGTATATGCCGAGTATCTTGAATCCAATTTTGCAATGACATTAATTGAGTATCAATTTTCAGACTGTACAATTGAGATGAATTAAAAATGTATCATCTATCAATTATTGTTGACCATTGGAAAATACACGTAAAATAAACTTCAATCAATTTTATCGAGGAAAGAAAAAGTATCAGTTTCTATAGCTATAGAAACATTATTCTCTATGTAGACACTATTATTTTTCACTTCCACCCACATAATCCTTATGAATGACTATAAATTTTTCTGGCGCTATAGACAGGACATAAACATATACATATACTATATAAAACACTATATATATACTTATTATTTCAGTAAAAGTTTTATAATAATTTACTCTTTGTCGAGTTTGTCCCCATTTTCATCTCTTTATTTCAGTGCATTTAAAAGTACTTTAACTCACTTTTATATTTATATTGTAGCTTTTGAATTTGTCACTGAAGCAGATTATTGGGCAATTGATATAAATAAAAATAATCATACTGACAAATTGTAATTAATGGACGAATTGCGTGTTTGTGAATATTTTTACATTGTTTTTTTTTGTATAGTTTATAAACCGTTGAGATATTATAAAATTCATGAAAGAGGTTAAGCATATATTAATAGTTTTATCAAAGTTAATTTATTGTATTGCTTTTTTACATTTATTTGATTTCTTTGGAGAGATATGAGATCGTTGCGTGTAGTATTACAAAGTGAAGAAGAAAATAGCGGAGGTTTCCTTCATTTAATTCATTTAGTGTAAAATAAAAAATATTTCATAGCACAATAGTATACATTGATTAACGGGCATATGCTATAATTATTTTCATTGTTTGAATGCTCATCAGTGTTGCTAAAAAAATCATGTTAGAGATATTGGTTAGTAATAATTGAATGAACTGACCACATTGATCTACGCAATTCCATTGACAAACAAATCAAAAATGGCAATATTTCATATTGATTTGGGATTGAAAAATTTTAATGGTACACATTTTTCTATCGTGTTTTATTGATAAATGTGTTTATCAATTTTAGCTGTATGTCGTCAAAGAGAAAAGTAATTTCCCCAATTCTCATTGATGTTATTTCTACAGCGACAAATCTTGAATGTTTCATAAGTCGTCAAGTTTTTTCCGTGACACTTGAAAATAAAAAAAAAATTAATCTCTTAACAGAGTGTGTTCACCTCTTAGAGTGTTTCTTTGTGCAGTTTTTTATTTTCTCTTGAAATTTTTTACCATATCTCGTTAACATTTTTTTCTTTTAGTTTCCACGCTTGTCGAATTTACTCATTAGAAACTTTTTATTCTTCTATTTTTATTCTTACCTGACACTTTCCAGTGCATTACTGTCTTGTGTTCTGATGTTTATTCACAAATTCATGCTTTCATTATTAAATAATATTTAAAAAAAGATCTCTTGTATTTGACGGTGTGATGTAAAGTGACCCATACTTGAGAAATAGAAATTTTTTAGAAGTGAAAACTTAAAAATAAATTCTCTGTTTAAATTATTGTATTGTATCTCACTAGAATTTCGTTTGCCAGTTCTTATATCAGTTGATGTTTGTACTCATAATATAGAGTGCTCCCATGAAAAAAATAAGAAAAAGAAATTTGAGACAATCAAAACTTGTAAATGTTTTCAAACTTTTTTTTTTACACATACAGTTGTCGGACATTAATTTTTTTATGAATGGCAGATTTCTTCCAATTTTTTATTTGCAATAACATAAATAAATATAATATGCATTCATAGCAGTATAATGCAATATAATATTTGAATTCTGAATAATGGGAAATGCATTCACATGAGAAATTCAAAAGAATTAAATGAACATCTATTTGTATTTTATTTCGTAATTTTATACAAATTGAAAACAAAAAGTTTATTACGAATTCTATCAACTATTGTATCCATGATATCCATATATATACGTGCAATATAAGTATAATATTGTTCAATAATAGAGTAATAAAAAATATAATTGTGTTTTTGATGAGATTTGCGATGCCTGACAACAATGCATAGTTATAAACAAAACGGCACGAAATCAGAATTTATTTCTCTGCAACTGAATTATCCACAGTATATTTATCACTTTGCAAAATCTTTTTTTTATTTCATTGTGTGGATTTTTATAGACGGACAATATCAAAATGTCTTCTCATAAAAACGGTAGATTGAAAAAAAATGTCAACTAACATATTTATAATTGATAAATGTACTGTGGAGGAAAGCAGAAAAAAAAAACGATGATAAAAGAAGCAAACGAAACGTATTGTGAACAATGAAAAAAGAAAAAAAAATGAAATAAAGCCTGGATGAAAGATAAAATGAATGTAATTAAAATTCCCCAAGCGAGATTTAATTTTGTATAATAGTAATTTTTTTCTGTATGAAATTAATTGGTAATAATTTAACATTATTACTTTGTAATCTCCTGCAGAGTTAGACACATTGGGCGTGTTAAAGATGGCATATCATGACAGTTTTGATGGGTATTTGAGTAAAAAAAATGTATGTGGGAAAAATGTGATGGGGTCTCGACCCTCATCCAATTCGCAAAACGCCCATATACATACAGGGTATGTCAGATTAAATGACAAGTGGCATTGCCTTTTTTTCATGTCTACGCCACAATGTAAAGGACCGAGGAAGAAAAAAAAAACGGTTTCAGAGATATAAGTGTAGCGCACATGTATGTGAACGTGCCATTTATATACGTTCATTGAGGGCGACTATTTGCCACTAAAATAAATCTAATGACGAATTTAATTTAATGTATTGAGCGTCACCGAAAGTGATTGAGGAGCTCTCATAATGCTTAAAGCAGCAGTAGCTTAATTTATTTTCACATTTTTATCCTTAATTATGAAGCCCTTATAAAATTGTTCCATGTTGAGAATTATGTTTATGAATTAAAAATTTAATTATATCCCTAACAAGTTATATTTTATCCAAAATATTTTTCAATTACATATTTTACAATGAAATTTATCATAATGGCATTCCATATAAGGAAATAATGAATAATAAAATTGTGAACAATCTAAAAAATAAGATATTGACTAAAACTATTTCATTTGGCTTATTTTACACTCTTTATTTTTTTTTCTTTTTTCATTCTCTAATAAGAATAAAAAAACCACTCACTTTATTCTTTTATCCTATTTCTGAGTTTTGTCATTATTATTATTACCTTTATTATTCTGTTTTTCCAGTTGATATCGCACCTCATCAATTTCGTGATATATTCTATCACGATGTACGAGTTCCAACACATCTCAAATCTAATGGAGTGATATTTCTCCAGAAAAAAAAATACCCTCACACAATGTTTTATTTATAGTCCACGGTAGACTATAAATCATTATAATGTCCATCAAGTCATCGAACAAATGTATACTTATTTCAAACAATTCTTCATTCGAATGATAACATTACCGAATAAGTGGAAAAATATTTTTGTATTGGACATTTCATATTTGTATTTTGCTTTAAAGTCATATCAAGGAGATGACAGTATATTGCCATTATATTCAATACTACTTTAATATACTTTATCCTTAATTTATTGTATAATAACAGCAGCTTTTGTAGAAATTATTTATATGAAAGTATAAATCAAATTTAAATGCAAAACATTTCACTTCCATATCATAGAACACATTATTTTAATGATATGAAATATAAATTAGAGTACCATATATATTTCTTCATGTCATATAGAAACTGTGGAGAAATGAGGTTATGTCTTCTTTTGAAATAAATCCATGAATTTTCTGGGAAGAGAAATAACAAGTTGACTATTGAGCTAAACGAATAAAAACAATGAACATTTTTTAATCTATAGCGCTTTTGAGCGGCGTTAATAATAAAGTGGCAAAGGTAAATTAGTCAAACGTGTAGAGAAAAAATGTTTCTGTCCAATTATCACACGAGTTTATGAAAAAAAAAAAAAAAGAAAAACTCGAATCGTCTTTCTCCGCCCATAGAAAGATAATTGGATATGAATAATTCATCAAATCTATATACAAGGAATAAAAAAAAAATATGTAAATTATAAAAAATAAAATTAATATTATAATGAGCCCTTGGTTGATTCAACTTTGCTATTAATACGATAACAACCAGTATTGTCTGATACTACAATACGGTAATTCAAAGAATTTCGATTGCCTTTTATGTATTATTTATTTATTTATATTATTTCAAAAAAAAATTTCAGCCAAGGCTAATAATGAGATTGCATATATATATATATATATATATAACAAAGGTTGTTATATCAATACGTCGTTGTACTATCAATTATAATAATCCCGTGCCCATGACAACGGCAACTAATGAGAAAATAACAATGAAGAGTAATAACCATAGGTGAAATTCGAAAGAAAATTTTTTTCCCATTTTTGTCCTGCAATAATATATAATCATTGAATATATCGCTTAAGTAACAATCGATAACGAATAAAAGGAAACATAATGTCGAAACTCCATTATAAATATTGAAATGGATAAATAAAACAGAACATGAAAGCAAACAATTTAAGAGTGGCATGAAAGGTACTCCAGACACATCAGATAATTTAGATGTTCCTATGGGAGTTTAATCAGAGATTGCAACGTGATGCGAATGCAACACTTTGGCCAAAATAACTTGTAGTCTTCTTCCTCCCATACACGAGCCAAAACAATTTTTTTTTTCCTTTATTTTTTTACCGTTTTGCATGATAGCAAACGACGAATTTGTATTCGTATCATGTGATCGCTGATGAGAAACAATATTTGAATTTAAAAAAATGCTATGTAAACAGAGATAAATATTACTACAAGTATCGTAAATATGACATGTTTTTACGTTGATATCTTGATATTCTCAATATATACTTATCATAATATCAACAACTTACAAAATATCTTTATCCCTATAGGGGTGTAAAGTTAATTGGAATCCAATATACTTGACTATCTATGTTGTTGTTTATTCATGATGAAATAAATGATTTAAAATTAATAAAAAATAGAGAATAAAAGATAAAACAAAAATGAGGATATGGAGTATAAAATTTTTACTCTCATTGATAACATAGTGAATGTTTCTCCAAACATATTGTGCAATGTGCTCTTCACTTTACGTTCATATTTTCAATGAACTGGGATCCTAACTATATACAGGAAACTGCAAAACATCATGTGAAACTTTGTACAAAACAAATTTAAATAAAATTCATCAAATACATATTTATGAGGAGAACTTTTGTGAAATGTCCATTGTAATCGTATGGTCAAATATGAATAATAGTAATAAAAAGATATTACCATTACTGCAGTAGTGAAGTTTAAGTGAATGTTGAACCACGAATGATGGTATGTAGCTTGCAACGAAAAACTTTATTGTGCTTCAATGTTTATTACGTGAATATTAAAAAATCACTGAATATTCGTCATATAAAAATTAATCTTTCACTTTCAAACAATTATAATGCAATTTTTACACTATCATATTAATTATTTTTATATATAAATTTATGTTTCTTCAACATTTTAGTTATATGATTTCATTATTTATAGTTATTATTAGTTTATTAACAATAAATATTTAAGTGCAGGATGTGTAGATGGAGTAGATGTTTTATAAATCTCTCCATGATTTTATCTCAAAGAAAAATTGAGCAATAATTTTTAATCTTAATGAAAATTTAATTATATTTTTGATAATTTTATTTTTATTATTATCTGATGGAACAGTATTATATTTTTCACACAATACTCAATTGAACTTGAACATTTATCTCACTGTGTTGATCCACGTGGCCTGCAACGGAAACGGTTCATGTGTAACTGAATAGTGGTGGGTTTTCAAACGCGTCGATTCATTCGCTCTATTGCCATACACCTTGGGTGAAGAAGCTTCGCACAGACGCAGTGTGGTTGAGTTGAAGCATCATCCCTTACATTATACAATACCTTTACCAGTTCAACCCTATATAACCATTGACGGCGGTTCCCTTTAATATTTACAAACTTTTCCCTTGAATTGTATTATCGATACAACATTATCACATTTCGAATTGTTAGTTTAGTCAATATCGTAGGCTATTTTATACATCGATACATTTCACATAGAATATAGTTGTCAATAATAAAAAGTGATGGAAACCTTGTGGCAGATGTGATAGACATTTGAATATTTTCACACGCTGATGAAGGGCAGACGATAATCTCCAACGGTATATAAACATCCGGTGAATATAAGTGTGCTGTGTATCAATTGAAGATGTGAAATTAAATTCTAGCGAATTTCGAAATACATTTTTATAACTACACAGCAATATATGTTTATACATTTATAATACTTTATAGATACTATATAAATTTATTTTATTTTTTATTTTGGTCTTTTATATTATTTTTGTTTCAAGACAAAATCCATATTATCAAAAAAATGAATGTCCATAGAAAATGTATTGTCAATTATTTCACGTATCATGTGGGCGAAATACAGTGTTCATAAAAACTTTTTTTATTAAATCCTAAATCCCCAAAAAAGAGAGGAAAAATAATTTAAAAAAAATAAGAAATTATCATTTTTATCGACTTCGCTATTATATTTCTATTTTATTATAAACATTTCTTCATACAGTCAATGATCATGTAGAAAAAGTGTAATAATACAGAGCAATAAATAAATTCGTACTCGTAATAATATACTGGAATCCAAATATATCGTCCAGTACTTACGTCATATCTTCTTCCACTCGCAATTCAATTGCGTCATACTCTCATACTCATAAATTCAATGCGTTTATTTATCTTGGTTGAAAACAAATAAAAGTGATGATATAAAAATACATTACATATTGAAAAAATAAATAAGTAACTAAATAAATATCTGAAGAATCCATTTAATACTTATTTTTCTAGGTGACAAATTTTTCCCAATTATTGATTTCACTTAAATATATTGAAAAGCCATGGGGATATTTTGTATTACAAATAATATGATAATTTATTGTGAATTATATCATACTAACAATACACATACATTATTTATTTCATCTCACCATAATTTTGTAGCTGATTCTTGTCAATGTGAAAGTAGATATAAATATCATCAATGACACTGACACATCAGATGAAAAAAAAATGTCGTTTTTCTTTCTCATCTAACATGTTGATTTCCACCTGAAATGGCAGAATTATATCAGTCGCATTTTTTCCAGTTAGCATATCGATATAAAATCATATCAGCACCTTATCATGTCTATATATATGCTAACAATATAACGACAATTGTTGCTGCGCTCCAATTCTTCAATTCAATGGAATTCACTCGTTAAGTTTGAAAAGGCTTCAGCCGATCACTCCAACCATTTTTTTTTTTGCTCTCTTTCCCCTCTCTCCATATCTTTCATTCACTTCAAATCTCCTCTGCCATTTTTTTGCTCATTGGCTCTTCTATATACATGTATAAATTGAATTTTATACACCTATAGAAAGTAATTTGAAAGCTGATTATCCTGTCTGTATATCTTGACTTTTCATTTGAAATACAATAAATATATAAGAGATGCAACGTGAAATTCCATTACAATTCCATCATTATCCAGGAAAATTATTTATCACTGCTAAACAAGTAATCGAGTCAAGCTCGTATATATTTTTCAAAAAAATAAACTACATCGGTCAACTTGTGTTTGTGTCCATTGTCTGTAAGAGAATACTTTGGTGGCCATGGTGTAAAAAAAAAGTATGTGTGTATGTATTTGTGTGTAATACAAATCCTGTAATTAGAAATTAATTAATAGACAACTGTCGCTAAAGTTGACAAATATCATCGAAAGTTCATTTAAATTAATGGAAATAGTGTCCCGACTTTAACTCTGTCCTATCTATAAGTAGGACATTAACAATTTAGTCGTGGACCTTTTGAGGAAATTGATACAGGCCCCATGCAGGAATATAACGATTATCAATCTAAATCCAAAACACCACTGTAAACTCGATCCAACATACTCCACCTCTATTATTATAACATGAAATTGATATAAATAAAAAATTTTACATTAGTTTATAAACAAAAGAGAGTATATGAATAATCACTGGTGTACTTAATTGAAAGGCAAGATATTCCCCTATAGATCGAATCAATGTTGAAAGCCATCCAATTAATAATTGTACTCAGCACTCCTCAATTTTAGTGATCCTCCGGTATCCTCAGTCTCCAGTCTGCTATATATCCCTCACGTAAAAAAGCTTTCATTTAGTCCTCTCATCATGAATTTCATGTCGGTTATATATGTATTTTTATATCAAATCATTGACCCAATACCAATTAGTCTCATTAGAAATTATATCTGATTGAATATTCTCATGGGAAAAATAGCGATGACAGGGAACAGTCGGAAACAATCAGCAAATTCAAAAGTATCTTCGCTCACAAAATATGAATTGAATTTTTTATATGAACAGCTTGTGACTTAAATAGTTTTAAAATAGTCTCAAGATGTCAATGGCAATTTAATATATGATATGTGATAACTAATGATATCAAATAAAAAAGAATAATGTGTGTAAGTTGTTTATCATTGTCACATATATTATAAATACATGACGCAATTCATACACTTGTGTGTATTTGTGTATAGATATCGAAAACCAATCAATGTAGCAGGCAAATGATAGCAATGAGAATCTTATTGTGTTAAATATTGCAATGGCGAATAATATATTGGCACATGTATATCTGATGGAGTTTAGTAACAGCATAATTATCATTTATTGCACTGTAATTATTCGCTATCTGTAAATGCTTTGACATTTGCTTCTACAATTTAAAAGTTTTGCATTGCACATGTATTACTTGTAATTATAATTGATAAATCTCACGTAAGTCCTATAATAATTGTGAAAATTAATTATCTACACAATGGTTGTATAAAAATATTGTATTAATTTATCATACCAATATTGATGGTATATTAAAATCATATGTGAGGAAATTTTCAAATATTATTCCAAAAATTCAAACTACAATATATATTTATGGATTTCAATGCAATGTTTATTATTACTGTTTTATATATACAGTGATTTAAGCGTTGCATTGTTTAGTGTGGAAGGTAAAGGGTGTGCTTTGAGGAGAGTTAATACGTTTATTCTGCTTGTATTGCGCACCAGAAGCACTACCTCACTTGCTACGAGCATTTACTAAGTGTTTGGTAAATGGTGTCTCGCCAAAGCACACTGAAAGAGAGTCGCGTTCATTTGAAATGTCGAGTCGCAATATACGACGTTGATCATTGACACTAACACACCTTTCATCATATATTTTCTAAATTGTCAATCTACAACTACCTCTTTACACAGCACAAATACGACTTTTCATAATCAAAGTTCGTTTTTTTTTTTGCTTTTACTGAATTATTAAATTATTAAATAATTAAATTTATTTAATTTCTTATTATTCAATAAACTCTTGGTTATTTATTAATCTATTGTTCGTAAATAGTTTACAATATTATCATTCAAGTTATTGCCATTATCAATGGTTAATTTTATTATAAAGTTTATGTTAAATTTAAAGTTTATATTTTTTTTGTCATAGACAACTTTGCTGTTTACTAAAAGTTAATAATATAGTTTATATTATTAACAATGAATATTTTAGACAGCTAAGCAGAAGAATAAATTGTAATCTTAAATAAATATAAAATAAACAATATAAGTCTCAATCATTATTATGTATAGTAATTGTGTGAACATTTATTATTATTGCAAATGAATATCTGTGAATTAAACGATGAGTTTGGTATTGATTTTCGTGTGATGGTCACGTTTACGTATTTCCTACTTTTTGTTTTTTATTATTTATTTGTTTGAATACATATTATTTTTCCAGTGAAGTAGACATATTGAAATAGCTACAATGAATAATCAAATAATCACAATGATAATAGCAATCACAATTGAGAGAACAATGAACATTGTTCAAGAATATATATTTGCATGTATTGTTGGGACACACACGACTGTATGTATACTATATCCATCTAAATATCACATCACCGGTTTTATAATATTCATTTTATAATTCACTGGACAATTGGTAACAATGGATGTGTTGTAATTAATTTATCGACGTGAATTAATGGATAATGTGTGCTTTATTTTTATTATTTTAATGCAAAAGCTTAGTGACTAACTCATGTTCAATAACTGCATTATTGTGAGTATAACTTTGTAAATTATTCATTTATATAGATGTGTATCAGGGTGAAAATTTGGAATACTTCAGTTATGAATACTTGTATTTAATAAAACAAATAAATAATTTTTTGTGTATGTTGCTTGTATAATTTATAACACATTTCCAAAATAATATATTTATATACATTAATCGCAGTATTTATAACATATCACAATAATTTTTCCTTTCTTTTCCTCTGTTGATGAACAAATGAATTGAATAATTATAATGGCCCCTCATATTGATTTATTGAGGGTTTCAATTCATTAATATTTTTAGTGTAAAAATAACACTTCCTATTCAAAAGTTTCATATGCTGTTATAGTCAAACATACATTCATACTTATAGAAATTTATATTTTCTTGAAGAAAATGTATAGTACTTAAATTACTTCTATTGATTCCAATATTGATTTTTTTCTGTTTCCATCTTTTTTTGGATTATTGGAACAGTCTATAATACATATAAACATTTCAATTTAACAACATGATATGTATATATATATATATATATATATATAAGAGTGAAAAATTCAATTGAAATAAGGATTGAAGTTGTAGATAAATCAATAAATATATGTATTGACTATCAAGGTATTTTCTATATGACAATTAAATTGAATTTATCATGAAAAAATTTTTATGATATATTTGGATTTATAATAACGTGCTTATTGTACACACGATTGGACCATGAATATCATTTCATTTTATGTGTTAATACTCTTTTGAGAGTCGAGTGAATTCTCTGAACGAATTTTACGTTCTTTGGCCATACGTTCCCAAGTATTGCCAACAAATTGTACATGACAGCAGCAACTTGCCGGTATTCGGAAGATATATGGATAAAGGGTGCCATTTTGATGCATTCCAAGCAGTTGACGATGAGTATACTTTTGAATACATGCTGTTTTGTAGCCAGACGCAAATCCATCAACTAATCGACATGGTTTATCGCGATTCCTGAAAAATCAATGCATCATAACCAAATTTACTATTTGCTATTTAATTGACACTGTACCTGTAACAAATGTATTGTTTGAAATTTTATATTGCTGTCGACTTGACATTCTTTCATTTTCTTTTACACATTCTCTAATGCAATGAAATATTAATTACAAAATATTATGGTTTACTTTGAATCCACAATTGATGTTTGTGTGTTGATATTCATCTTCATATTGAATAAAGAATGTTAAATAACACCTAAGTGTAATCACTCATCCCTTTTGTTTTTCAATTTAGAGTGCAAAATGATCGACAATAATCAAAAATACAAAATTTAATAGTAATTTCTCAAATATAAAAAAGAGAAATTGTATATAAAACTTGAAAAAAAGAAAAGAAAACAGTAAAATTTATTACACGCAGAGCTCGACTCTGACTCCTTGTCTGAAATTGTCCGAATTCACGACATACTTGAATTCATCATCTGGAGTTTGAGCTGCTTGTGGATATATCACGGTTTCCTAAGATGTAAAGAAATAATTGACTCTCAATATGACAAATCACTCATCAAATTATTAAATGGAATAGCTGTATTCATACCCTTGTAGCACACAGTGGATCGTCCTCTGACTCGCCAAATCTATTACTTATGTCTCCGAACTGAAGCAAATATCGACAAAGATCAATAAATAAAAATGTTATACTGCCAAGCAGCGTGGACAATAAATATTTATATGCAATAGAGGTTATGTTTCAAACTCACATCGTCTTGAACTTCCAAATATTTCAAGTATTTTCTCTCTGACAATTGTTTTTCTATCAATTCTATTGGATAATTGGGGACATTTTCGCATAGAGTTAACCCGTCACATGTTGGTGGAATTAATTTTGATTTTGAATGAAATATCTCATCGTCAGGAAATATTACTCTAGTCTCATCATTTACTTGTCGCGATGCTACGTTAATTAATGACAATTAATAACACAAATGAATTTAAGTATATAAACAACTATAAATTTGTTGAATAGTAATCACAATAAAAATTCATCTAATTCACTTACGAGCTTGATTATATTCTCGATTACTGGAGAATTTCCTCGCATGTAGGCTTTTTTTCCGTTTTAATGGAAACATCTTCCATGGCTCGTTGTCATCGGAATAGACTTCCTCAATTCCCACTTGTCTATCAGTTCTCACAGCCAATAAATTCAAAATATCGTCTCGATGCGCCTTCTTAGTACTTGAATTTTTCTCAACGCTTGATAAATTTTCTTCAGAATTGAATTGACGATTTGTAGTGGTGTTGGTGTAATCTTTATATCTTAACAATTCGTTTGGATAAATTGGAATCACTTGTACCAACTGAAATTTCATATGTCTTACATTAAATAATTATGTCAATTAATTACTCTCCATTGGTATTCACACAGTCAATATCAAGGAAAATTTTCATTATATTATAATGAAAAATAAGTATACATTTGACAATGACTATTTTAATAAATATTTTTGTATTCAATAATATGGCATTGAATATTTTATTTCAGGAATTAGGATAAATATTTATGGATAATAATAAAATGTCGTAAACAATTGACAAAATTGATGCATAGACATTCGAACTAAAAGCTAAAATGTCCTTACATACATAGCAATCAATTTTAACAACTACTTTCACAATTGTGTCCAGTAAGCTACTTCAAAATTTTGCATATGAACATCAATGACTTTAGTTCAAATATTAGACTACACTACTGTGATATCGACGTCACATTACAAGACATATCATATGTGCCATTGTCATTTTTGTTCCAGACATAGAGTTGCTTCATTGACAGATAATAACGTTGGCATGGAATGTCAATAAACCAATGAATTATCTGTAGTAAGTAATTTAATATAGGCCGTTCGACAGACATGTGTTATCAAAAATATGTTGCAATCAGAAATATGATTAACTGAAATGTAAAGCAAACAAATGAAAGTAATCATTAAATTTTGATCACTAGGGTGGTGAATATCATAAAAGTGAATCTACGAAAACACATGAGTTAAAAATATATTCAATTTATATAATATTTTATATTGGATATTGATTGGCTATATTTCTTTAATTAAATTATGTTTCTTATCAAAGGAATGTATAATGATAGGAATTCTTGAGAGTTGATTTATCTAATCAACGATACAAAATACTTTGAATATAATATAATTCACATAAAAAATTAAATAAGGGTGATTGAATGCAAAAATTTTACAGACACCTCAATTATTTGATGCAATTTCTTGTCTAATTTCCAGTTGAATTTCATGCTATGATGATAAGTTTGAAAACGAAAAAAGAAAGTCATATACTGATAAATCAATGATGATAAATGCGAATATTTTGATATCAGGACTACAATGATTTGGATGCTTATCAATTCAATAATAAAAGCACAGTATATATCTTTGATTATTGTAAAGGTTATAGCTTGAATCAAGTATAACTGAACATACACGATAATGTTAAGATAATTGTAATCTGAAAAAATGATCATTTTAAATTCGAAATTTTTTATATTGGATCGATTCAATATTTTGTCATTGCAATAGCAGAAATACAAAATACCATTACTGAATAAATATATGTTATACACAAAAAAATATTTGTGATTATTAAATGAAAAAAAAAAAAAAATGATTGCAAGTATCATTCTATCATTTGCTATTATTGACCTTTTAAATATAAAATTGATCATCAATATTTTCCATAGCACACGATACATTATATAAGCAGCAATGAGCTTTGCAATTATTTAAATGTGATATTGCAAATAATTGATTAATTGTATGTTGATAATAATGCTATAATGATGGTCTGGATATCGAATTTATCCCATCATTGAGTACATTAAACGCTATAAATGAATTTTTGAATTGTTCAAGCAAATTTCTACTCGAATTCTGTCTGACAATTTATTCTCTTCGCTTCATTTAATATTCTTCATACAGTCTCACTGCCCACCTGTTTTAATATTGGCAATTAGGCGACAAATGTAAAATGAACAAAAAAAAAATGAAGTGAAGTACCGCTATGACCAGTTCCTTATTTAATCAACCGATTTCTGTCACACACAAATTCACTGCAACAAAATCTCTCACATGTACAATTAAAATGATCGTTTATATGATTTATAAACTTCTCACTTCAAGCAACGCGTATAAATTATAATCTTATCTCTTACACTACAAATACAATGTAGTTCACGAAATTTCAAATCAAATCAATAGGGGATACGAATTTAAATGTGTAGGAAAATTTTCATGATTGTCCGATATGATATTTAAAACTAGCTCAATATAAACTTTATAATTATTTACCAAAATCAGTCCAATCGGAAGAAAAATATAAATATTTCCTGTTGTTGTCCTGTTCATTCTCGTCATTTTCATAATATCAAATCAATCTTTTCTTTTCTTTTTTTTTCTCAACAAGTATCAATTTATTTTTCATCAACTGATTCCTCTTAGCACTCTCTATCGCGTATCCTCTATCTCACTATATCTCTTTCACAGCCTCTCTGTTTTTTTTTTCTTCTTTTTGCTTATTCCTTTCACCGTCGTGAGCGTCCCAACACGCAAGTCTTCACCTACTAATTCTCAATGGAGTAATGTGTGACGTGAGTTATGAGGTATGAACCTTACCACGCTTACACGAACACTGTTCAACAAGCCGACAATGTTGCTGTCGTGCAACACACCTAACCGCACTGATTTCCTCTTCTTCTATTCGTCCATAAATACATTTGTGCCTTCCACTTACACTCGCTCTTCAACGCGTACTGACACTCAACCGCGGCTCTTTCTATCGCTTCACGACATCACGTTAAACAAGAGTATCTATTGTCTAGATTATTCTCCTTTACATGAATATCAAAGCAATGTACATATGTTCATGTGTAAAATAAATACTTCGACATTTATCCAACACGCAATACTTTAAAGTTATAGCAAAATTAAATTAATACTGCTCATGTGTGTATACCATTGAACTATAAACAACAATTCATCAGACAATAATACAATAAATATTGTATTTAATTAAATAGCGAAGCGAATATACATAACATTTATACACAAAATATCTCGAATCTATAACGATGTTGTCAAAGTCCATGTCACAATATGCTCAATATATAAATATCAATGATTATAATCGAAATGCGGTGAAAAGAAAAAAAAAATGAATAAACAAGTGAAATACATATAAAAGTTATAATAACGGTACAAGTACAAGGTGTTCTGTCGACGACAATCGATTCACGTGTACTGAGAAACTCAGCGTTCTTATACAGTTTACATTTGCTAAACGAGTTCTTAAGTGAAGGAGCCCAGTTGACAACGGTGGGGATCAGGTAGTAAGGATCAAGTAATGCCAATTATGTACAGGTGTAATATACGAGGGATTAACTTTATTGAGGTGCAGTGATGATGCATGAATATTTACAATAATTGTATTGGGTGCAACAGACGAGGGATGTCCAAAGCAATGATCAAACAATTTTTCAGTTATGAGGATAATTCATCAAGAGTTTCGTCAAATATTATATACTTGTTAATTATATGCAGTTTGAAATATATTTATTTTTTATTTGCAGTAAAAATCCGAATTGTCGTTATCTTCTATTGCATATATTTCAATAAAGACGTTGTTAATGCTACTCTTGTCATTTTCATGTCCGAATAATATTAAAGATTTTATCGAAAGACTATTGGAAGACGTAGAAGCGACAAATTATTCAGGTGAATGTAAACATTTTTTTTAGTCATTATATTATAATATATAGTGTATTTTCAGTGAAATGAATAAATTTTGCTTATGGATAAGCAACATATACATACTCAAACACAAGCATTTACATTAATATATCGAGAAATATATTGCAAGATTTACAATAAAAATTTTATTCTAATCTAGAATAATTTTTCGAATGCTGATATATGAACACACTTTCAATGTGTGCTCACTCCATTGTATATTTTGTACACAGAATATCATATATACAATATATATTTACATAGACTCATTGAGGAATTCATAAATTGTGATCTCGTGAAAATATTTTTCCTCAATATGTAAAAATGTTATGTATACACATATAATAAACTCTTTATTATCTTCTTCATACAAGAATGAAGAAAGAAAAACAAAGTAAAACTGAGATAAGTATAATAAACACGATCTAACTTTTTATCACGTTTGGAAATTGTATATAAATCATTTCAAAAACATTGAACTCTCATTTCCAGTTGAAACGGAAGTCGAATCAAAAGGTGGACATGTCAATTTATCACTTCAGTCTGTATCAACTTCCAATATATCCAAAATGGAATTTGGTATCATGTGAATTCCACTCTTATCACCATGTGATGAAATCTATAAAAACCGCAATTTTATCTTCAAAATAATTTTCTTATAAATATATATATATATATATTGTACAATACTAAAGTTTTATTACACATGAAAATATATGACCATAGGAACCATTTTCAAATCCAAATTCTTGACAATTCTCATAAGCGTCGTATGTATACCTACATCTGTTTATCTCTGTCGTCGTCAGAGCGATGATATTACTGTATATTCCATTCTGATTTTCCACTGATATTGCTGTCCCCAGGGATACATAACACGATGATGGATAGCTTGTGTTACATGTAATTCCTAAAAATAAAAAAAACAAGTGTATAAAGTCATTGAATGATGAATTGGTTTTTACAAATTATCAAAAAGATATGAAAAAAGAAAAAGTAGGTTAAATTAAATTCAAGTTGATTTCTAAACTTTTATTTGTTTACCCATTTTGGTTAGAAACATTCGAATTGTAACAAAAATATTATGTCCAAATCGAATGTCCAATTCATTGAATAATAATTCAATATTAATCATTTTGTCTTTGGAGTAAATACACATTATTGATATCATAAGTAAAATGATGATTAATTATTGGGATTATAGCTTATGGGATTGAGGGAATAGCTATTGAAACTAATGTCAAGGAGATCGTATTAAGATAATTAAAAGAAGTACTTTCAGCCAATACTCTGCTGAATTAATAAAATATGAAACGAATACAGAGATACTCATATGAGATAACTTTCGATATAATATCG
Source organism: Galerucella tenella (assembly GCA_910591685.1). Taxonomy (NCBI): domain Eukaryota; kingdom Metazoa; phylum Arthropoda; class Insecta; order Coleoptera; family Chrysomelidae; genus Galerucella; species Galerucella tenella. The sequence goes on from CAJUYH010002582.1 coordinate 63,377, forward strand.
GACACGTTTTAACTAGAATTATTTTTTTTATATATACATAACATGTGACTGAAATATATGTATGTGTCATTGTGTTACAGATGTCGAGTTAATGGTTTTTACATGAAATATTTAATAATTTAAAGTTCTATTATGATTTATCATTTAAAATTGAAACGAAATCGAATTATCTAACAAAGACATAAATGTTAAGGAGACATTATTGGTGAATTAGTTAATGCAACAAAATAATATCTGTAATGTATGAAACATATTTGAGTTTTAAAAATGTCATATTATGTGCGACAAAGTAAATTTATGGGTGCACAACTTTGGCATACAAAGCATTGGGGTAGCATATAATTTATCGCGTAAATTCCTCTATTATTCTTGAGCTTAATTTAATTCTACAAGCAAAAAATCATGCGCCATTTGCCTCCTTTTTCAATCTCATTATTTAGTTGGAAGTTTCGTTACGTCGAGGCAACAATAATATTTGGAGTTTAAATTGCAATTAAATGGTCGCTCTATCGATTTTGGAGAACGACAATTTACTGGCGCGTAAAGTCAAAAAGAATAATGGAATATCCAAGTGAAGTACGTAATATATACTAATTTTATTTAATTTCTTATCTGACCATATTTTCATTTTATATATATATATATATATTTATTGAATTACATCCTTAAACTTCAAATGCAATTATGGTTTTCTCGTCGTGAAATATTATTATTAAATCAACGAGCCATAAAGTTTATGCATGAATATTTACGATATTTTGATTTCCGTATAGTGTCATTTATAAATATTATATAAAAAAAATTACTGCATAAATTTGTCAATGGTATACTCACAAAGTATTGCATTTATTTTATTTTTTTGATCAAATGTTGTTTATTCATTAATTATATACGTTCACATTATCAATTGATGAGCGATAATTGCCAATGCATTTTCAGAGTCTCTGGAACGTCAATGACTATTGACAACTCAACAGCATTAATTAATTCGCCAAGTAGTATATATTATAAACAGTAAAACCTGAAAATAAAAATATATTTTACACAACAATTTGAATAGTGATGGTTCATCTGTAAGTTAGAGAACATTTTAAACTCTCTGCGTCAGTGAATTTATATACTCATATTAAAAACAAATGTATATTTATCCCAAGAGCAACAATATAAATGGTCAACTAGTTTGCAAATATATTCTTTTATAGATATACAATATTTTTAATCGAATTATTAGTTCATATTAATAACTGTGATATCTTTATCACCGTATTTAAATATTTGTTTTGTCAATTGATGGTCGTACATGATAAAATGAATGAAGAGAAGTATTATACCTCATTATCCACTTTGAAATTTTGAATAATTTCAATATATTTCACATTATTATATAATGTAAAAATTATATTCAATCAAAATATATATCATGTTTGTGAAATAATTGGTGAGATAATAATTTAATAAAACATAAATTTCTTACAGCAGTGGATCCCAAAGGATAATATAAATAAATTGGAATATGAATGTACTTACATTACTCTATAATGACACTTCAGCAACCAGAAAGAATATAATATCACAGATACTGTTATCTGTAACATAAAAAAAACAATTGGCTTTGGCATAGCGGCTATTTTCTTTCTGTACCTGTATAGAATTTATAATGTATAGGAATACACATTACTCCATCAATACAATACTCTCATTACTAATATATATTGAAGTACGACATAACCTTTTTTTTTTTTTCTTTCTTCAATATGGGATGATAATAATATATCAGATAATTGGACAACTATAGCGATAATAATAGCCAGAATTATCCGATATTATTGCAATGAATTATATACCTACTTTGCATTTTATTTCCTTTATTCATCCTTTGAATATTGTATTGTGTATTTCATAATTAAGTATATACACTCGGTGTGTTCCCTTATTCACTCTCTCAACAAGCTTATAATAACCTATTTCTTCAAATCAATTTTTTTTTATCATATGACAATTCACGCGCCACGCACGCACACACACACACACACACATACACGCAGTACTTTCACATTAATCATTTATTATTAAGTTTTTTTTTTTTTTCTTTATGTGTAATTAGATACTTCTAGTATTTGTATCAATGATTTTCATCAATTCACTCGATATTCATATTTTTTTCAATTACTCATGACGATGGAAAAATTTGTATTATCAATGGAAAATATTTATAAATAAAAATGTTTTGATTTTTATTCTATTTCGAGAAAGTATTTTGTTTTTTGCGTATTTACTTTGGCCCATGTCAATTTCACTTTCATTGGAACGTTGACCGTAAATTTTGGAGAAGCAAAGAGAAACCGCAGCTGCATGTAAATCTCCCGTTTATATAATAAATTTATTTATTTTTTATTTTTATTCTTTTCGTTTTATTATTATTAGATATTTATGTTGATGCTCGTTGGCAGACGATGTGGTTGATGCGGCCACGTTTACTTTGATCACAATTTCCATTCCCTATTGGAATCGTTCACTTTACGAAGCAAACATATTTATATTTGATTTGTATTTAACGATAAATAAAATGAATCCAGGTCATCGTAATCACTCCATGGACGCGTAAATATCAAAATAAAATCGAACATTTATAAAATAAATCGATAAAACAGAAGAGAATGAAATCCCTCGACAAAATTGTCAGGTATCATGAGCTATTTTTCAATATTAAATTCTCGTGATACATCTAAACTATTTGTTCGTGATAAATATGCAAAAATGAAAAAGAAAAGAAGAAGAGCTGATGAAAAAATTGATGGATGTTGAAAATGTATTTCAATAGAAAACACCAGGGAAAGCGAATGAAATATATTGACACATTTATGTGTGACCCATTAAAAGTTTTGCAATGGCAATACTTTTATCTATGTCCTAACATTATTGATTTTAATGAAAATTTTTATTTATCCACTCTTTATCTCATCTAAAAATTAAAAAAAAATTAATACATATATATATCCATTTATTTTATGAAAATTTAGAATATTGTATTATAAAAATATTTTTTACAGTTATTAATGAATAAAAATAATAATTATTATTTGATAAAAATAGCTATTATTATCTTCTGGATGATAAACAAACAATAACAAATATATATAATATACCCGTGTTATACACGATAATTAAAAATGTCACAAGTATGGTAACATCTTTTTGTATCTTCAATACCAGGAAACAAAACTCTAATAATTCATAAATATATCCTATTCAATTAAATTCATTTTATTGTCATACATAATAAAAGTGTAGATTTGAGCGTGTATATATTTTAATGAAATTCATGTCCAATTTAAAGGGGTGCACATGTATATGGTCACTCGGTGGGGGTTCAATATAAGTAAAGAGGCATAGTGATTGTGCCGTTCAGTGAATAAAGTGAGAGTGCTCGTGTGTGTACTGCCGTGTGCTATCCTCGATTTCTACCATGAAGGTACTGTTAAGTTATTCTATACTGTGCTTGTATTAACTTCCAGAAAAAAAAAAAAAAAACAAATCATTCTATCACATATGTGCAGTGTTTTTACAATTGTCTATTGATTCATCAGTAAAATTATAAATAAAATGAAAGACAACTTGGGCTGCAATAGAAAACAAAAAAACGCGATAAAACATAAAGATGAAATTAAATGAAAATCGAATTTTTATTCATATTTATGTACGAATTAATTAATTACTTTTAATGAGTAATTGCAATTTCCTGAAAGTTAATTATTATTCGGTGATAATTTTCATAGGCCTCGAGACATGAAAATATCCTCAAATTCAAATAAATAAATTAATTGGTGATAAATTTTTTTTAATAAAATTCATTGGAGTGCATTCAATGTTCGTCTTGTATATTTTACATATTGGTAGTAGAAGTTGAGGAAGTTACGAAGCCACTGATCCTGCACATTCACTACTTTCTCAATACTTCCCACTCGGATTTCCATCAGTCCTCTGCTATCTGGTTCTTTTTTTTTTCCTGTTTTTCTTATTTTTTATATCAAAAATATCATCGCTATTAATTTAAAATTAACTTGAATAAGAAAATGGAAGAAATAAAAAATATAAAATTGCTGTCTTGTCAATTTAACAATAATACTTCAATATATAAATAGTTTTTTTGATTGAATTTTGTAATTGATATCTTTCGCCTCTCCCATCAGAGTATCCGTTCACGAGAAAGTTCTGCTGACTTGAGTCTGTAACCTTTTTAACATTAAAGAGTATCTCACTGCAATCTATACAGTATACACCGGATACATTCCCGTATATAGAATCATGGCATTCATGCCACCAACAATAAATTTTGTTTCACATGTCAGGCTTGAAAAGAATAAAATCAACGGAATTATTACGAGATGGCTTTTACGCCTGTGAATAATAGACATTTATATATATACTCATTGACACATGACAGTGTTCAATATAAAAGTCCATACTCATCACCCAATTTTATCATACAATGATAAAATTGAGTGGAACCAATCTAACGGCCATATAAAAAGAAAAACGAATCAAAGAAGAATTTGACGTGATATGATTATCAGAAAAGTTGAACACTTTTTCTTCGTCCATTATTATCTGGGTCATGCTCACAGTGTGAACTGTCCAGTCAAGATCAAGGACGGCTGACAACATCACTCTCACTCGATAGCTCCGTGTGGACATTTATAATCGCCTTTCTATAGAAAAAAAAAACGAAAGAAATAAAAAAAGCCACACAATGAGAAAATAGCCACACCTCAAATAAGACATTATTTTACTTTGTTTAATTCCATTTAAAAATTATTAAAAATTCTATATTATTTTTTTGTCATGCTCAAACATACATGAAAATGTCGCGTTTGTTTGTCATATTTACATTTCCCGCTTTGGCTTTCCACTAAGCCATAAGCTGATAGAAAGAGAAGGAATATGACAGACGTCTCGCTTGGGAAACATGGATCGGTGTCTGGGGGCATGTAGTCGTGTTGCTCATCATCTTAGTGACTTTCACCGAAGAAGCCACGAGTCGCTCCACTTGTCACACTTGTTTTAATACTCAAACGCTTCAAAGTTCTCATAAATTCTCTCTTCCTATTTTTCTCAATTATTATCCATGACTTATACCATGTGATTCATATTATTACAAGGGCTTTTATATTGTTCATACAAATTAATTGAAAATGTATATTTACATGTACATTTATTCTAGACACATAATATTTTGTTTATCACACGTTATTTAATGTTCAAGTATTGTATAAATGCAATCGCATATTTGTCTATTGTATTAATCAAACTGGCGTATTGTCGCCTATGGTTCATTGAATTATCGCCATAAAAATATCGAAACATCACACAAATAAATCCTACTTTAATATTTTTTTCAATAGAATTCATTTACGTAATGTATATCCGACTATTGAAAATATATATCCATTTATTCATATTAACATACTTTAATATATGAATCAGGTTAAAAATTATTAAGAATTAATAAATTTGTCATAAAGATTTCACTTTTGAATAACTTATGATAATACTGATGACAATAATAATAGTAAAATAGAGCATATCAATGTAAAAATAGAAATTATAAATCTACAGTTTGACGTAGAAGTTGAAAATGTTGATGAATGTTGATACATGACAATACAAAACTTGAAATAATTGTCATACAAAAATATTTATTCATGCACATATGTGTGGATTCAGAGTAAACTTTCTCTTATTTATTAAATTATTCAGAATATGTCAGAGTTGTCATTTTGAGTACGAAAAAATTATGCTGACATAAATTATGTATTCATATGATATTAAAATCTCCAACTGACATGTTTTATTGTTTGTAAGTGAGAAATTTGTGAGTAATGTGACTTTCACAGTGAAATTTTTCGTTATATTTTCATGTGGATTATTGGGTTATTGCCATGTAAAAAAATATTATACCAAAAAATTAATTTAAATTATTATTACAGCTATTGACATTATTCACGCTAAGTCTTGTGACAATTTCAACATCGCGATCAACAAATAGAGAACACTTGGAGCGTGCAGCAGCACAATTAAATAGACTGTCAGCATTTCGAAAAACACAACAGGACACATCAAAAGTAATAATGGAAAAATGGCCAGAAATATCCGATTTAATTTTAAATGATAATAATAGAGAAATGAGCACTCAATCAAAACAGAAAATATTGATGAATGCCGATACAATGAGGAGGATTGATGAGCTTGCAACAATTGCTTATGAAATTGTTAAACATCCCAAGTACAATGCAATAATGCAAGAGAGAATAAAGAGATCAGGAAGTGGTGATTTTATTAGTGGTATTGCTGGTAAAGTTGTCAACGGCGTTGTTGGTACTTTTGGCGCATCGTCAGGTGGGTCCAGTGGTCCACAGGCCCATGATTCTTATGGAGCACCAGTTCAACCAGTATGTTCCAATTATCTAATTTTAATTTCACATTTCGTTCTCCACACACGATAAAATTCTAATTTATTTTTTTAACACTATTATTCAAATATATTTTCTGGTAATCTTTGAAAAATAAACAATAAACTTCGCATTATTATCAGATAATTAATAGAATTTACCACTCATATGTTATATTGTGCAATTTTTTCTTGACAAGGATAAAGTACACACAATTAATTTTCATCCGGTATATGTTTACATTTTTTTCCTCCTATTTCTTTATTAGCACACTCTCAAATCGCTTCTCTTTTGCAACTTGATCCATTTGCTTTATAAATAGTATACCATTATTTGTATTGGCTCGTGCATGCATCACTTGACTTGTTGATAAATATGAAATGAGAGAAAATTTCAACATGAAATATCAGTTAATTATATCAGAAAGCAAATTAATTTTTCATTGTTTCATGTATCAGTATGGAGCAATGTCTTACACAATATGGGACATAAAGAAGGCCATTATAAATACACTTGTCCAAGCGCTAAAAGCATTAGCCGGTGGAGCAATTGCTGTGAAGGGTCATTTGATTAAGGGCGGTGGATTTATAGTTCAGACAACAGGTCGTGTGATATCATCAGCTGGTGATGCAGCTTCGTCGCTGGGAACACAGATAGCAAGCAGCGCTGTTATTAGTCACCCAAATCCAGCTTATGGAGTGCCAGGATACGCTTATGATGTTCCAGTAAATCACGGTAACGCACCATTAAATTGGATCAACAATGGAATAGATAAAAATATTCTAATGATGATAAATAATTGAATAATAACGTAAATTTGTTTACCAGATTACTCTTATAACGGACCACCGCCAAATCCAGACACGCCTTACAGTCAACACACTGTTCATCATCATTTTGGCGCGCCTACAGATGGTATGTTTTCAACATTATATATGACTGTGGAAAAAAACAAAAATATTTATTAATAGTAAGAATATTTGTATGAATGATAGTGAATGTAGAAATAACCGGATGGAAAAATGCAGTGTACTCTTGATATTGGCTATGTTTATACTGGTGGTGTGACCTGGTTTACAAGACTTCGTCCGCAATATATCCCTTTTGTACCCCTCCGCTCTTACTACAATTAGCTTGACGTCACAGAATTAATACTTTTGTTGGTATATAGGTACAAGCAGCATTAATAGTGCACGTGATAATCGTCCGTTTACTTTTTGCAATGGGAAAAATTATCCGATAAATTCATACGGTCATATCCATAAATTCAATATAACACGCATAATAATTTTTTTTTTTCACCTGAAAAAACTAATTTCCTTTTTATTAGTTTGTATTAATAGAATTATTTCATATTTAACTTGAAATTAGTTATCAGTATTTTAACCAAATAATTTATTAATAATAATAATAATAATAAAATGGTAATTTGTGAGTATGTGCGATAATGAAATTAAAAACAAAATAAAAATTGACTAACACAAGGGACGTGACTGACAGACGTAACGATTTACAGCAAACCCAGTCCATGAACCCGGCCTGCTACTCATCAAACCAGTGAATAATAATGAGGTGCCTCATCATCAACATCAACATCATAATAATGAGAATCACCATGATGATCAAGTGCAATATTCTCAACCAAGTTTAACAGCATTGGAAGAAAGTTTCGGTGGGATAGCTCAAAAAAATCCTAAAACAATAACGAAACTTGTTGGATTGGTGACTGGCACCTCGAAGCTTCCGCAAATCAATGAACATAAACAGCACGTTGATTACATTCCGGCAGAGCATAAAGGACAATCGCAGTCGTCTTTGCCGAGTCACCACAATCACCCATTACATTCATCAGCAGATCACAATCAACAACATGACGAAAGACAAAACCAATATGATACACAACCATTTGTACCAGAAAAATCACCGGGACTTCCAATTGATCAACACAATCATCAAATAGCCTATCAACAAATACAATCACTACTCAATCCATATTTGCGACTGCCCATTAATGAAGCGCAAGATTTTTCTCTACATCAGCCATCAAATTACGGAGTGGATTCATCATTTGAATCGTTAAAAATTCCAATTCATGATTATCAACAGCAAAATATGATCAATATTGAAAATAATGACGCGCATGGTGGATTACCATATGATTATGGCCTGCCCATGCATCATGATGTTGGCATAGAATCAATTTATTCGAATCTAAAGCGAATGGCGAATATTTCGCCACATTCAAATAAACCGAAGACGCGAAATATTATACTGGAGAAAGCAGTGGATTTCAAAATTAAAAATTCAATGTTGCATAGGGTATAAATTGATCTCGTGTAATTTTTTATTCAATTTCATGTATGATAGACTGAGAAAGTCATGATTGTGTTGGAGCATATTGTAAATATATGTATGATATTTCGTATTATTAAAAATGACAGAGGATATTTTTATGTTTGTATTAATCAAATAGTCCGATAGAAATTTTTGTGCTTCTGGAAAATAATCGAATCTCAATATGATACCGTGCACATACAGAAGACCCACAACGAAAGTGCGGAAAGTATTTCTGTCGTTCCACATGAGCCACCATGCGAGTGTCCAGTCAACAATATATACATATATAACAGTATATTCATATACATTTATAAGACTTTCATTTTTTATTATTCATTGAAAATAGCGAGAAAGATATACATATGACAGTGGACAAAGCGAAAGTATGATAAGCATTTTCATCATTGCACCTGTCATCGCAGAAAGTATAAATGTCTAAGTGTGCGACTTCCGTTACTCGTAATTCTGACATTTTAGATAATTGAATGGATAAAAGGCGTAATAAATGTCTTGGACAAGTCAATTATGATTGTAGTTAAAGTATTTAGAGCAAATATAAAAATAGAAAAGAAAAACAATTATTATAATTGAAGTATAGAGCAATAACAGAACAATCAAAAGAGATGTGTCGAAAAGGCATATTTTTCTGTTGAGTTAGTACCTTATAGAGAAATATAGAGTGAGTGAGAAAAGTACCATGCTTGCAAGTAGCTATGCTCTTTTATTCTCTTCTATCCGATATAAAATAAAAAGCTCCTGGCGTTCTGCTGTAGGATCAAGTTCTTTGAACCAAAGCAAATTCATTGAATATATTTAATTCAGTCATTGAAAGTTCGTTTGCATTAACTATTGACAATTGACCGAATTTCATTTTATTTTTCCTGCAAAAATAAAAATTAAAAAATTAGTGGCAGTTGACAAAAAAAAACTTGGAATATTAATATTATTTGTTTCAGTTGTCTACTCTTACGCATACTATCCATACAAGGATCATTATCATCGATCCCGCTCCTATCACCGATATCTAGGGTAAATAAAAGAAAATGAAGGCGTAACAATCAACATGTATATCAATGAGGGTGACAACAATTGAGCCAAGAGGATTAAACTTCACTGTAACTTTAGAAAAGAAAAAATATATACAATGTATATCCTCAGGGAATGTTCAGGCGATATGAAGTAGTTGAATGATTTATACTGGACACATTTTGCCTCTGGTATTTCTTCAATCTTTATACGTAACTGCAAAAGACAAAAGTTATAAACACTTGACTGCATCAGATACAGTTGGTTAGTTTTCATTCAATTCTTCATGAGAATTGCAACGAAAAAAAAAAAAAAAAAAAATCCAAAAACTAACTTAGAAGAGTTTAAATGTGTAATATAAATAGAAAGATTCACTTACGGTTTCTTATTTTATTTTTTTATATTTTTTCTCCGAATTGTAAATTGTAATAGGGTTTAATTATCTGACGGCTAATATTTATATCTTCGAACTCGTGATTCATCTCGAATTAAACTTTAATATGATAAATTGATATATATTCCTTGTTTCCTCGTCATCAAATGTATTATCAGTCCCTTTATATAGTTGATGGAAAATCATGAAATATTTCTCCAACAAAACAAAAATATCGAAAAATAATACTGAGAAAAATACATGATTGTATAAACAAACATAGCCTGAGACAACGTACATTGGAGTATTGTAGTGTACTCTGGCGGTGTATTTCAAAGCTGATATGTGTTGTTCTGTTGCGGCTTACTGTTGTTTATGATAACAACAAACTATCTCGTCAATAACAGTGGTGTACAATTCAATTGCTTCTGGAAGCCTGATTTATAGTTGGATCATGTATGTATACGCGATGGAACCGAATATCATCAACACATAATAAAATACATCACAACCACATCTCAATTTTCATACAAATATTAAAGTATATGCCATGACCATCTTAAAATAACATTTTACAGTTACATTTCAACGGGTTCATTAGTATTCCACAGCATAGAAAATAAAAAAAATAACGTCAAAATAAAATTTTATGTTTATTTCATTTTTTATCATTTATAATAAATTATGCATCATTATTTTTTATTCATTCGATCAAGAGCTAACTTGAAAATAAATAAATGTTGCAAGTTGTGCAATTGTTTTATTTTTTTTCCATACATCTACTCGTTCTAAACAACATTTATTATGTTTATTTTTTATTTTATTTCACAATAACTATAGATATGTAGTTGTATTGATACTTAGTGAACTTATTGGGTCACTGGATCACACATGGCAATGCATCCTATGTGTGTACACGGGCGCATACATCAAAGAATATAAGGAGAGAAAGGAGGATAGACCAGTCAGTCGTCGAAGATCAATGCGCAAATCGGAAGTGGAAGCGTACATTGATCCCGCAACTGGCAAAAGTTAATAACCTTGACACTATCCAGGTCGATGAATACGTTAAAGAATCAAGGTCACATAAAGAATAAATTAAATGATATGATTGATTGTAACATAGTTGTGTAAATTTATTATGAAAATAGTAATAATAACAATAATAATAATAATGATAAAAAGTGGGAAAGCAAAAACACTCAAAATCAGAATTAAATTTAGAACGAATATTAGATTAATAATAATATTTTCAATATATTTGTATACATATAAATAATTTTATATATAATAAGCCACCAAAAATATACACACACATATATATATATATATATATACATATATGTATGTGAAGAGTTACCATTGAAAGACCCTACACCAAGAAATGTATTGATTATTCACTTATATATATTTATATGTATGCAGGAGATATATAAATAAATTTATAATATTTAAAATAGCATTGGTGAAAGCGAAAATGATCTGCTTCATCACGTGAGTGTATTAATATATATATATATGTACCAAGTCATTACTGACCCATTGATCCACTTGTACATTTAATTTGTTTATATGATGCCAATCACAGGATTAACTTTGTTGATAGATGATCAAGCTCAAAATAGTTATTGGTAATGGCGGAAAAAAATGAAAAAAAATATTTCTAACCAAATTGTATGTGTATAGATGTACGTGTGTATATTCCATGTACATATTTTGTATGGGGAAAGAGACCAGAAGGTAGGAGATGCCACATGAAAGATGGACTACCAGTCGAAACGCAGGTATAAATAAAGGACGATGACCTAATTGCGTGCAGAACGAACAGTGCTTTCTTACCGAACGATCTCCTGGTGTACTTTAAGCGACGTATAAGAAAACAAAACGTATTCAAGTGGATTCATTCATTTGAATATTGGCGATATCCTTCAACGTGGGGGAACACAAATATCACGAAGGAAAAAGAAAAAAAATCATGAGGGTAAGTGACTCTGTAAAATAAAATTCATTTTATTTCAATTTATACGGGAGACAATTGATTTGTTGATCAATTTTTTCGATATTGCTTTTAAATCATGTCGATGTATATTCATGAAATATCAAATACAAATTAATGGCTGAAAGTAAACAGGTGTTTCATCATTTCGTTGATGTGTTTGATTTTTGTTTGTTTTTTTTTGTTTGTTAATTCATTTTTTTCGCAGTGCTAACTCGTTTCAAAGTACGGGTTATTCAATATTTATATATATGTACATATATTGCAGTTATCACTTGTGCTTTACAGAACATGCAAAATCACTACGTATGATATCAAGACTTTCTCAATGACAATTAAATATACATTTCGTTATTCCAATATAATAAGACCTACTAAAACATTTATTAATCATGAAATTTCTAATTTTCTCCACGTTCCAAATATCAGAATGGTAAGTTACATTTTTTTTTGTTGCTCGTACCGTTTGCTTCTGTTTATTACAAACTTTCGTATTTGACATCCCACTCACATCTATCGCTTACGAAATATTTTTTTTTACGTATAGGTACTTCCACATGTCTGTCAATCTTTCTGCCTTTTTCTCTTTCTCTCATTTTTTATCTCGCACTCACTTATTGAACTTCCGCCTTAAGTAAATGATGATAAGTATTATACGTTAGACACATGGAGTGTGTGGAACGCTTTTCCCCATCACGTACGATGTGGCACGATGTCCCACTTGGTGAGATTGTAGATACCAACTTGTTGTGGTCAGTAACTACTTTGTAAACTTAACTTGTTATATATATATATATATATATATGTTACATGTATATATAAATGAATATCGAGAATATAATTACACTTGCAGGACAACTATAGGGATGTTGACATGACCTATTTATCATTAGAGTTTCGTAAAGTTTTTCCATCACCACTACTTGAAATATACTGACTTTCAAATTTTTCTTGATTATTTTACCAGGCATTCAGTTGGATACCATGGCTGCTTGCGATATGTCTCTGCATCACGGAGGCACGATACAAAATGAGAAGGCCATTGCCCCCATCGCCATTGCCTCCACCACAAATGTTTAAAAAATCATGGCCAATCAGTCACAGAATGTCTATGGGCAATACTATACACATTGGCAATAACTATCCACCTAAACGGCCACTTTTCAATAAACCCAATCACTATAGGTATTTATATATGAACAATTTTTTGGCGGAGTTTGTTTCCATTTTCCTTATTCAGCGAAAAAAAAAAAAAAAAAA
>CAJUYH010002583.1:0-39033 GCA_910591685.1 Galerucella tenella
AATCCATGAAGGTCATTTGGGCATTGATAAATGTCTCCGTCTCGCTCCTCGTTCAGTAGTCTACTGGCCAAACATGTCAGTTATTGGTGTAAAAGTATCACTTTCCGCACTTGTTAGGTAAACTACTATTTCAAAAAGAAAATTTCAGTGGGTATTTTTATTTATTTGATAGCCCGAGCAAATGCACCAATGCCTTCTCATAACGACGCTGTAGGTCTTCTCCGGTCGGCACGCACTATATCGCTCTCTTTATTTTTCGTTTGCGGTCCTTCGTCACATTTGAAGTCGCCAGATAGATTTGTCTAACTGTATGGAAAACGATATTATACAATATAAGCCAGTGCCGTAGGAAAAATACTGTACATGTCAATGTCACTTTCCGCACACGTTATGTAATATATTATATTTGTTTCATAAGTAAGTACTGTCGAAAATAAATAATGACATTAAAATGTCACAGAGATGGTCGATGGTGCGAATCTCACTGTTTTCGTTTTTCTCAAATTATTTTTAGGATGTCTTAGGACTAATAATTATTATAATTTTGTGAGATAATAAAATAAAACGATAGGTAAGTCAAAAACTAGAAGTATTCTATTCTGATTAATTTTTTGAAGAAGTCATTGTATGTTTGGTTGCCTACACCACAGATGTGCGTTGGGTTGCCTGCAGAAAATCGTTGAGTAATGTAGGTAAATCATGCATTAATGGGGGGTCATTAATTTGATTTTGTCTAATTTTGAGAACGTTAATAGCATATATTAATACACGGTCGACGGAAAAAACTATTACATTACATTGCGACCATAGACTCGTCTTATGGTTAGATTACTTTCACAGTAAAGATTGTTTACGGGACTAGAACAGAAAGAATAACAGAGACAAATGCAGATGGCTTTGTTTATGAACATAGGAAGATACGTTTTTGGAGCAGACATGTAGATAAAACCGTTGAGTGAAAATCATTCAACGATAAAACAGACAAACCGGAATTTGGAGAGATTGAGGGCTCTGTATCGAAGTAGAATGTTTTTATCGTCTCCCGAGTGGAAGTGGGAAAATGATTTAATAATATAATATTAAATCTTTTTAAGCAAGTTATTTTGATTTATTGAATATGTAATTTTTAAAATGCGAGATTTTGCAGTGATTGGCAACAGATAATGAATATTGTTGTAAGTAAGCTAGAGAAGGGACTTTTCAGCTGAATTTAAGAGTTTACGATTTTGTGGGTGATAGGGATAATCCTAGTGTACTGGATTGAGTTCGTATTTGGTTAAAAGGCAATAAGTGGTTGAAAAAGGGACTTATTATGACAATAAACAAAATTATGTGACTAGTATATTGGACAAATTTAGGCGAAATATCTGCGCTTATCTCGTTGATAGCAAAAGAGATTAAGGTGAAACTCAATACTGAACCTTTGGCTTGTAAATGGGGATGAGATGGGCATATACTCTGAACTATTGTAAATTGTAATAAGAGAGAATATTGCCATCGTCGAAATAAAAAACATTATTGTGGTTTGATTCCCAAAAAATTATGAATAATGTCACAAGGAACTTACAAAACATATGTATCAAGAGCTTACAAGTATTTAGTGCAAATGATATAGAGCGATGTGCTTCTGATTTAATATGGCATGTCATCAGGACCTGTTGCACAGTTTCTGCATGTTGAGTAAATTTCAGTTCATTAACCTTCAGTGGGCACCTTAATTTTTAATGCATTACAAGGCATCATGGGGTCTCTGCTACCCCAATTTTTATATCATATTTTTTATTGACCTACGTAACTTTTGTAAGAAAAAACATGTTAAACGAGGATGAATATGAAAACAGAAAGGTGTTATATAAAAATAATATTTTATTTACGTAAACTTTAGAATTAAGAAACATTTTTGAACTTAAGGTAAAATTTTACCAATAAAATAAATGCAAGTCTTTTTATTATGCCCCAGTAATAAAAAAAAAGAGAAATTTTTTTTTCTATTTACTTATAAAACTAAATACCCATATTATAAGAAAAACCAAAAATAATTTTAGAAATTTAATTTTACTAATTAAATTATGTTACATAAAAGGCACCTTGGGTTCTTGATGACCCCACACGCACTTCAAATCGCTGCTCACTAATAACCATAGATAATATAGAGACAGCTAATAACTAATTGAAATTGTATTGTGTACTGTAGGCTAGAGGTGGGACATACCATAACTTGAATTTACATAGAGCCACGCGGAAATAGCTGTTCTAATTTAACAGTTAGCCACAATTATAGGACTGCTGGGGTCTATAGGACCCCACGATGCCCACTGAAGGTTAAGAGAGAAAGGAGCATTAATCAATGTAACGTCATCCTATAAAGGTGGGATTATTGGGTGGAGGTGGATATATAGGTTTGTGCCAAAGCCATCTAACTGAATAAAAAAAAAGTAGTAAGCAAAAATCTGTATTCAAGTAGGTAAAAAACAGCAGGGTTGAATGAACCTATATAACCTTTTTTTTCTTCGGAGTTATAAAAAAGAAAAAAAAGAAAAAAAGAAAAGAGAAAAAAAGAAAAAAAAAAGGTAGAACGTGTCGCGGGACACACGGTAGGAACTTTAGTTCCTTTTAAGCAAAAGTTATGTAATACATCTGACGTTATAGATAAACAATTTGCATATTCTTTGATGGTTGAGTAGTAAGCACACCAGATTCTCACGCGGTAGACCCGGGTTCGATTCCCCGCGAGGAATTTTTTTTTATTGTCAATTTTATTTTCAAATAATCATTCTGCTTGATATTAATAACGACAACAGGTAGACGTTTGAAATATTTAGCAGCATATTCATTATTATAGATAATGGTACGGTTCATGAGGGAGTCCGACTGGCAACATCTACTTATAACAGCATCGTATATTTAAAAAATGAAACCGTAGCATTATACAAATTGGACATTCAAGAACTGTACGTTTACCACAAAATTAGTGGAAACATAAAATTGAATTGTTAAATTTTTAATTTGAAGTTATATCACAGTTTATAGAAATTTTTATTTTCTAGATTTTTTCCTAAGTGGGTCGTAGAAAAAATATGCTGCTCGACTCGTGTGGATTGTCCATATCGCACTTGAACGATTGAGCACTCCGCCTACGGCGTCGTGCTCCATCTTCGTCCTCGTGCGATATGGCCATCATATCCACACTAGTTGCACAAACTACAATTTCTTTCAAAATAGGCCCTTTTACATTTAAAAACTACCTGCCAAATGTCAAATCAATGTATCCAGCCATTTTAAAGTTATCGAATTAAAACATTCAAGTTTTCAAAATTTCAACACCCTGTATTTCGAAAAGTAGCCAGACCCCTTAATCGCGCAAAAAAAATTATGGAAATAATAGTAAAAATTTATCCGAACAAATTCAAGTAGATCACTAGCACTGCGAATACCAGCTTTGCATTGAATTTCAATATAGCATCGGTGGTTCAGTGGTTAGAATGCTCGCATTACACGCGGGCGGCCCGGGTTCGAATCCCGGCAGGAGCATATTTATTATTATGAATCGCTGCTTCGTAAACGAGAAAGAGACTAAGGAGGCACAAGCACGCAAGCAAGACACATAACGAAGCAACGTAACATAACGCAGCGTAACGGTCAGATCTTTTGCGTCGCGACCCCTGGTCGCTCAAACATAACCTGGCGTAAAGAACTAAAGTTCCAAAAATATATATCGATTAATCAATCACCCGATTAATCGATTATTTTTCGATAGATCGATTATTTTGCCCACCCCTAATGTACACCACTGGATCAAAAATTGAAAAATGTTTTTTCTACACCCGCATAAATATTATCCATCTTTTCTACACCCATATGTATATTATCCATTTCCTGCACAGTTTAAAGAATGGAAATGTAGGCCTTATCGGTTAACTGAACGTATATTATGATTTCATATACATCCTGGAACGTACTTATATGAAATCCACCAATCAGTATTCGCGTTTATTACTCGTCACTCATCTTTTTTTCAATTTAAAAAAACGTCAAAATAACTTGTCAAAAAAGTCTCTCTCAGAAGCACTGGATTAAGAATATTTATTTACAAAAATGAACAAATAAAATAGTCCGTATAAATTGATAACAAATACTAAAAATAGAATAGAATGGGTAATTGAGGAGCTACCGATGGACATGTCCTTATAATAGATCTCGGTGGTTGAGTGGTAAACATGTCAGACTCTTACGCGGTAGACCTAGGTTCGATTCCCCATGAAGCGACTTCTTTTTTTTATTAATGATTTCATTTTTAAATAATTATTCTGCTTGATATTGATAACAACAACAGGTAGACGCTTGAAATATTTCGTATTTTGCATATTTATTGTAGATAAAGGTACGATACCTACCCTTCGTGCGGGAGTCCGACTGGCAACATCTACTTATAACAGCTTCGCATATTTAAAAAGGGAAACCGTAACATTGTACAAATTGTACATTTAAGAACTGTACGTTTATCACAAAAAAATTAGTGAAGACATAAAATTGAATTGGTACGATTATAAATAAAATTGTTGAACATTTTAAATTTCAAGTTATATTTATTTTACAGTAAATTCAAATGTTTATTTTCTAGATTTTTTCTTGAAGGGATCGTAGAAAAAATATAATGTTCGAATCGTGTGGATTGTCCATATCCACACTAGTTGCACAAACTACTATTCTGCACAGTTTACAAAATGGAAATGTAGGCCATCAGTTAACTAAACGGATATAATTTCATATACATCCTAGAACGTATATGAAATCCACCAATCAGCATTCGAGTTGAGTATCCGTCATTCATCTTTTTTCAATTTAAAAGAAACGTCAAAATAACTTGTCAAAGTTTCTCATAGAAGCGCACTGGATCAAGAATATTCATTTACAAAGATAAACTTGAAAGAAATAATCCGTACAAATTACCAACAAATAATACTTAAAACAGAATAAAATGGGTATTTGAGGAGACCTCAGATTTTATAAAATTATGTAATAGGTACATCTGACGTTATAGATAAACAATTTTCATATCTCTCAGTGGTTGAGTAGTAAGCAATCCAGACTCTCACGCCGTAGACCCGGGTTCGATTCCCGTGAAAAAGTTTTTTTTTTAATTGTTACTTTTATTTCAAAAAATAATTATTCTGCTTGATAATAATAACAACAGGTAGACGTTTGAAATATTTAGCAGAATATTCATTATTATAGATAGTGGTACGGAACCTTTCATGAGGGAGTCCGACTGGCAACATCTACTTAGAACAGCATCGTATATTTAAACAGCATCGTATATTTAAAAAATGAAACCGTAGCCCTATACAAATTTCAAGAACTGTACGTTTACCACAAAATTAGTGGAAACATAAAATTGAATTGTAAAATTTTTAATTTGAAGTTAGGTATATTACAGTTTGTGCTCAAACTTCGTCCTCGTGCGACATGGCCATCATATCCACACTAGTTGCACAAACTACAATTTCTTTCAAAATATGCCCTTTTACATTTAAAAACAACCTGCCAAATGACAAATCAATTTATCCATCCATTTTAAAGTTATCGAATTAAAACATTCAAGCTTTCAAAATTTCAACACCCTGTATTTCGAAAAGTAAATGTGCTAGACCCCTTAATCGCGCAAAACAAATTATGGAAATAATAGTAAAAATTTATCCGAACAAATTCAAGTAGATCACTAGCACTGCGAATACCAGCTTTGCATAGAATTTCAATATAGCATCGGTGGTTCAGTGGTTAGAATGCTTGCATTGTACGCGGGCGGCCCGGGTTCAAAACCGGGTAGGAGCATATTTATTATTATGAATCGCTGCTTCGTAAACAAGAGAGAGAGACTAAGGAGGCACAAGCACGCAAGCAAGGCACATAACGAAGAAATGTAACATAACGTTTCGTAACGTAACGCGTAACGGTCAGATCTTTTGCGTCGCGACCCCTGGTCGCTCAAACATAACCTGGCATAAAGAACTAAAGTTCCAAAAAAGAAAAAAAAACGTAACTATATTAAAGCTTTATTAAAAAAATATTTGTACATTATTTACAAATTGATGTACGGGTATTTCACAACAGCCATTGCCACTAAAACATGACAAAATAGTATATATATTAAGTTAACAATATAATCTCTAGAGACCTTTGAGAATTTTAAAAATCACCCAAGTTTTTTACCCAAATACGAAAACAACGATTAAAATTTGAAACAAAATGCAGTCGAATCTTTCTCCATTCCAGAATCTTGGTCTGTTATTGCATTCGAACAGACTTTCAAAGAAAAAAAGCAGTCTGAATATTTCTCCATGTCAAGTGATCTTCCGGGAAGGTCCTTCATCGTATTCAAACGGACCAAGTAATTCTATATTTATAGAGTCCTTTACCAAAACAACGAAAAACAGTAGGGTCAAACAGAACACCTAATTGTGTGGACAAGGGCGAAAAAATTACTTGAGATATAGAATAACTCATTCGGGCAATCTGAACACGAATAATTTCAAGAATTAGATATTGGGAAGAGCCGTCATACTGCTCTTACAATCGAGTAAAGTCCTTTCTGAATCGGCGAAAATTAAAGAAAATTGGTCTACAAATTCTAAACACTCTGCGGCATTTTTGAAGGCCAGCTCTTGCATCAGGAAGTCGATAGAAACGTTCTGACGATAGCTAAACATAAAAATAAATATTAGTACGATATTTACAATAAGCACAAGGATGTAAATACGTCCATTATGATACATAGTGTGATCAATATTTTCAAGATAAAATGAACAACGTACTGTACTGCAAATGCATCTAAATCAACTACGTTTTCAACGAGCGATTTAGTTCAGAAAGTTTTACTTTTCCGCACGCAAGGTATGAATTATTGAATTTTATACAGGGTGTTTTATAGTTAAACCACCATAGGTTAACTGCAAGTAGAGGTCACTTTGGTGGTTCCAAATAGCCTTGGTTAATTGGTCTAACATAATTATTAACAGTGATACAGGGTGTTTTATTCATTTAGTCCAATGCTTTTGAAGGCCATAACTTTAGAACCACCCTATATATTTCTTTTATTTTTGGTAAGGATCTATTGCATTGATAACACAATAAGATAGTGTAATAAAAATAATTATAATCCAGGACTGGTTTGAGAAAAATTTGCAAAATTCGATAATCTCCTAAACAACACCCTGTATATCAGAATTTTTGAAATCCAATAGATTATTCGAAGAGAACAGAAAAAATAGAGCGGCACCTAAATTTTTTAAGAAGTGCACATCCCGTTGTACTGCTTAACTTTTAATGTCAAGATTATTTAAATGGATCATTGACATTTTCGTACGTAATAACTTTAGAACCACCCTATAGAAAAAAAAATATTTTATCAAGATTTTTATTAAATCAATAGTTTCCAAAAGAACAGAAAAAATTGAGTTACATGGAATGTCAAATTCTTTATAATAATTGTTCGAAATGTCCATCATTTTGTTCTATGCATTTACGAGCTCTTTTTAAGATGTTTTGTGTTGGTCGTCTTATCATTAGTGGGTTTGCTCCGATTTCCTCGCAAGCATCATCAATTCTTTGAATAAGATCTTCTAAGGTTTATCTTAGTAGAGTATACTTTTGGTTTCAGATATCCCCAAATATGATAGTCCACTGGGTTAAAATCCTGCGACCTGCAAGGCCAATTATTGGGCCCGCCCCTCCCTATCCACATGTTTCTAAAATTCTCGTCTAGAAAATTTCGCACAATTACCCTAAAGTGAGGCGATGCACCATCGTGCTGGAAATACATTCCTCCAATTTCCTCATTTTCTAATAGCATTGGTAACATATTTTGCAAGATTTTCCGCACTTCAACAGTCCACGCCTATTTGCTAATTTTTCTGTTCCTTAGAATATTAGACCTACTTGATAATTGTTAATGATTTTGACTCGAATATTTTAGTAACTGTGCACTTCGAAAAACATTTCCGTTCAACTCAATTTTTTCTGTTCCTTTGGAATAAACTATTGATTTATAAAAATGTTGATAAATTTTTTTTTTCTCAACCCGAACCTGGATTATAACTGTTTTTCTTACATGATAAGATTTTGATGCCTATGTAACTTACATCTACCAAAAATGAAAGAAATCTATAGGGTGGTTCTAAAGTTATTACGTACGAAAATGTCAATGATACATTTAAATAACTTTGACATTAAAAGTTAAGCAGTAAAACGGGATGTGCACTTCGAAAAATATTTTGGTGCCGCTCTATTTTCTCTGTTTTTTTCGAATAATCTATTGGATTTCAAAAATTCTGATATACAGGCTGTTGTTTTGGAAATTATCGAATTTTGCAAATTTTTCTCAAACCAGTCCTGGATTATAATTATTTTTATTACACTATCTTATTGTGTTATCAATGCAATAGATCCTTACCAAAAATAAAAGAAATATATAGGGTGGTTCTAAAGTTATGACTTTCAAAAGCATTGGACTAAATGAATAAAACACCCTGTATCTCTGTTAATAATTATGTTAGACCAATTAACCAATGCTATTTGGAACCACCAAAGTGTCCTCTACTTGCAGTCAACCTATGGTGGTTTAACTATGAAACACCCTGTATACTTTTTTCCGTTTTTTTGAAATTTTGTTGAATATTGTGCTAATAACTATTGATGATAAACTTGTTAGATTTCCGCAAGAAAAATAATGTTCCTCACATGTGCGAAAAGTATTTTAGCAATAGTTAAGAAAATACCTCTCTACTGCCGTGTATAGCACGAAAATACATATATTACCGACGTTCAATGTAAACGTCCCAATTAAATTTTGAAACAATGTGGAAAGGCCCATAGTAGGATTAAATAAAAAAAATAAAATTGCCCTAAACTGAAATATGAGGTTTAATTTCGAATTACCCCATTCACTTGTCTTATTTTGGTTCTAGAACTACACGTTTTGATACTTGAATACGCGGCAATAATGTGAGCCGTGACAAAGATTACAGAATAAAAATATAAGATGTTTCACTCCAGGGCGGTTTGATTTAAGTTGCTGTCCCAAACGGACGCCGCTCTCATAAATTATGTTTACGACTCGCTTTTGTTGTCAATAACGAGACCGGTAGATACCAGAGAAGTTCGAAAAGCTTATTTTATTTTAAGCTATACAGAGGTAATTAGAGAAATATATATTTAAATTAATAGGATTCTTCATCACAAAGGTTTATTTTTGAATGTTAATTATTTCGAAAAATGTTCGGGATATGAATTTGAAAAGGTAAGAAAAAAATAAACTTGAATTTTTAAAATGAATCAATTCACAGTTTTTATCCAGTATCTTAGTAATTTTGTGATACTTATTGATAATCTAGCAGATATTTATCACAAATTCAATTAAATATACTCATTAGCCACCAGTATAATAGGGCCACTAAATTTAAAATTTTGATCTTTAAGTAACGCGTATTTTTTGGATTGACAAGGTTATAACAGTAAAAAGAGAAGCAGCTGCAGGATACCTTATTAAAAAATTTTATAAATGTTGTAAAATACTAAGTTTGGAGTTTGGTTTATGTGTTAAATTTAATCTATTGTTTTTCAAATCTTTCAATATACATTTGAGAGTAAAATATATACGGACTCTGGTATAGAGACTGGCATAATATTTGAAAGGAAATTGATTACATGGATGATGAAAAGAAAATTTAGTAAATTCGTTCAAAAGGAACTGACCAATTCCCCTTTGGTTAGCTATAGAATTGAATTTTTGTGTTTTCTTGCTTAATGTACTTGTTTATATAATACCCTTATTATAAAGATGAATGCGTAATTTTGTATAAGCAAATATTACAAAATATTTAGTGTTTAAGCTTTGCTATTAGAGAGGAAAATATTAATATGACTTTTTGCTCGTTTCAACAATTAATTATTAAATTTAAAAAATCTATACAACATAAATATAAAACACGAACAACCAATAAACACCGTTCTAAAATAACAGGGCTCGACGGGCGACGTCCCGTATAATATGCCAAATTAAATGCAAGTAAGGACGTAGCGACGTACTGTACCATCCAAGTTACCAGACAACAGCGGCATCGGTGCTTTACGCTATAAATTCGAACGAGTGAAACATCTTATATTTTTATTCTGTAATCTTTGCCCGTGATTTTCTTTTATCTATCACTAAGGATACGAAATTTTTGTTCTTAGGAGTGAAAGTAAACTAACGACTATTGGTGATTGTCATGTTACCTCCCGTAAACCAGCGTCCTTCCCCGAAACACGAAAATTTTATTTCAAAACCCATTATTGTTCATTTTACCTTATTTTATAGCAAGTGCAAAAATGTAATAAGTGCTTTAAAACCACACAACTGGTGACAATCAAGTGTGAAAAAAAAAGTATTTACACCTCTTGTATACGAACATTTTTTTAAAGATATTCAAGATCTTCTATTATATATGAAAAAAACATTAAATACACGTCTGTATTTACGTTTTTGCAGTGTGGAACAAGATGTGTCCGCAGTCTGTCCGTTTTTATCTTAATGCAAAAATGGATACGATAAAGAAATAAGACAATCCGCATAAAATTAAGACGGTTCTGCAAAAAACTCTTATTAAAAAAATGTGTTTGCAGCCTGAATGTGATAATATATGATGTGCCAGACGATAGGGGTAACAACTACAAGTAATTAGCAATACGGCCGATTTTTGTTTCCATAAGTACCTTGAAGTAGGTAGATTAATATAAAAAAACTTTTTTTTTCGAAATTTTTCAATGGTTTATCCGTAAGAAATTCGGTAAACCAAGTATGTGTTCCGCATCCGCGCGACTCTAGTTTCTGAAGCGCAGCGGAGTACATTATAAACTATTGTACAGTTATAATGTAGATATAAATAATTGTAATACGGCATTTTTGGCAAATTACTCATATCTACTAATCCTTCTACCTGTATTATTTTATTGTTGACCCAAAATGACACGGACAACTGACACAGATCAAAGTGTAACTATGTATAAAATATCAGAAAATAAGATATAGAAAACTAAAAAAAAAAAAAAAACAGGCCCAAACCCGGTTGATCAAAGTGTAACTATGTATAAAAATATCAGAAAATAAGAAATGGAAAACTAAAAAAAAACAAGAAAGCCCAGGCCCAAACCCGGTTGATCAAAGTGTAACTATGTAAGTATAAAAATATCAGAAAATAATAGAAAACTAAAAAAAAAACAAGAAAACCCATGCCTAAACCCGGTTGATCAAATATAAGCTTAATCCTTCCGGCAGCGTCCAATTTGAGGCCGCTCATAAAAACATAATAATTTATCAAACAAGCTGTTGTAAATTATAGAGCGTACCATGTACGTCAAAACTAAATAAATGACATTTAACGTTACGCCTCACTAGTTAACGCTCAATAATACTCATAAAATTTTCATACCACGGACTAAAAATGGTTCCTTAAGGAGGTTAACTCCAAAAATAATGTTTTTCATTTTTTAATGGTAATATATGTTTTAAATTGTTGAGAAATTCTTTTACAGCGCATTTTGGTTCAAAATATTTATAAAAATGATCAATTCTCATTGATCCTTTGGAGTGGACGATTTTGCGTGTGAAGATGAGAAAAAAATATGAACTCATTCCGACCGCTGAAGTTACGGAATATTGTTGTTTTTCTAAGATGACTTCTATAAAAACCTTCGATCTCATCTTATTGTTAGATTTCCCCAAATAAATTAATATAAAACGAAAATGATAAATATTAGCGGTGACAGCCAGGGTTGCCAACCCGGGCGATTAATCGCCATTTGGGCTATTATTTTTCTTGAGAGGCGGTTCTATTTATGATACGGCTAAGGGCTATTTTTTCGATTCTCTCCGGCTATTTTGGGCGAATTTACTTTCTGAGAAAAATTTTTATCAGTTCCAAGAACCAATCAAATTTCCTCATTTTTTATCACATGAACAATTTCACCCAATCATGTCAACATTACACTGATAACAGACCTTGGGGCTGTTTTCACGTTGCTATGGATGCATATTGATTTATTTCCACTTTGAAGTTTCAAATATTTAATATTTCGAAATGTCACAGTTAACTTTTCTAATTGTTCCTTTGTTAATTGCACCTTTAGATAAATTATTGTTTTAGGTCTGTTCTTTTTCTATAATAAGCAAAAAATTTTCCCTCGGACATTGATAAATGCTCAAAAATTTTATGACAACTTTCTCAAGCTGGTTGCTTGTAGGCAACAGACCTCCGCCTACGGCGTCGGTCTGTTTCCAAGCAACAAGCTTTCGAAATCTGTCATAAAATTTTTTCGAACAATTATCAATGTCCTTGGGTTATTACCAATGAAAATTACTATTCTATTGTGAATCGTGCATTTCCCATACAGAACATAGTATCTCTAGTTTTCGAGATAATCGATGCCAAAGTTCGAAATTTTACCTTCTTTTATTGAAATCTTTCTTTCTTTTTTACATGCATTGAAAAGAGAGAACACATATCGTTTTGCTACAAGGCAGCTATGAATGCACCTTTATTCGATCAAGATTCGCACAGAGGTTATCAAAATGGCCGTTGTTTATGTAGGCTAGTTGATGAAATAATAGGAAAATTACGGAAAAATAATATATTTATGATGCCTTTCTCAGACAAAAATCATAATTAACAATGGTAAATGTATGTAATATGTCCTGGGATCTAAGAAGATACAATACTTGCCCAAAACTTGCCATACATAGAAGGTGAAATTTCAAACTTTGGCATCAATTATTTCGAAAACTAGAGATATGTTCACGATTATATTATGAAATTCGTGTTTTTCAGGTCAAAATACGTAAGTACCAAGAAAAATTTCCATAAAAATATAGATCGCATGATAAGTGCAAAATTACTAAAATATGTCATTTTTATCATTCAGAAAAATCGCCGATTTTTAAAATTTTCGCCTGCAACGCGCTTTTTGCTCGCTTCGCTCGCTCTATAGCAACTGGCGATTTCGGCGATTATTTTCACAAGCGATGCTATTTTTATTATAATAAAGTTGGCAACCCTGGTGACAGCTTCAAAGGAATCAAGAATAATTTTGGAACGAATTCGCCCTCAAATTCTCGCCTACGAGAACATTTCATGATCAAAACCGCAAAAATTTAAACTTACCAATAAAGCTTTTGTAAAAACAAATAATATTTTATAGTTTCAAGTCGCTGAAAAACTGATAAAATAAGAAAAATAAATAAAAATCCATACATACCTTTTGATAATGCATTTTAAATAATCTTTGCGCTCTCTTTCAATGAACCAGTCCACGAGATAGCCGGTCATTAACGGAGCTTTACAGTAAATTGTGAAAAATTTATGAAAATTGCCCGAACCCCAAGCCGATCGAATTTTTAACGCAAACGAAATGCACGTATCTAGCTTTTCTTCGTTAGTAAGAGATTTCATTATTGTCATTATATCTGGAAAAAAAAAATTATTATTAATTTTTCACAGGTGATTAAAAGTACAAAAGAAAAATAGTATTTTTTGTGAACTGAAACTTACCTAGAGTGTTCTTGGTGAATATATAATATAGTATCCTATAAGCTACAAATTCATTACGATTTAAACCACCTATATCGTTATACAACATCTTCAATTGCGTTTGACACTGATTGAATTCTTCGTGATCTCCTTTTTCTAATGCTATTCGGGCGTGAGTTTCATAAACTTCTACGGTAAATTCATTCCTTACTCCTTGTACCTTGAAAATAAACGAAATACTATATTTTAAAGGCAAAGAGCAAATATTTTTGACAGCACCTCAATCCAACGCAAGGAAGAACAATACAAATACGAAAAATAGTTTTTCCTACGACCATATAGGAATTGAACATATATCGCACTCTCTACTCTAGCGGAAAGTTTCTCATATCGTCATAGTGACGCGAACCGTGCGCAACTGCGCAATGATATCACCCTAGTGTGATATCATATCGCACGGTTCGCATGAATTCGATTAACTGCATTAACTGCAATACAAACTGATTATTTTAAAAATAATCATATGTTGTAGGTACAGTTATTGATGTTTTCAAATAAATAAAACCATCATATTTCGTAAAATTATCGCGTGATCGTAAAAAATATACACTGTTTTATTTATAAGATGCGACATAGGAATTCCTGTACAAAACTGTCAAACGCGAGTTAACTTATTTACCAAATAGCGTTCATAAAAATTATCAACAGATATGGAAAGGTCGTTGAAAAATAAGCTTAAATGCACCTTTAATTTTCTACAATTCGTTCTGGTTTAATAAAAAAATGGATAGTTAGGTTTAAAAAGGTCGAACTCCATTTTTATACCATTTTCGGATGATCTTAATCGATTAAGTGATGGTTAACATGGTAGTGCACGGTGTTATTGAAAAGTTAAACCTGAAGTATGGCGGTTCGCTTCGCCTCTGAGATTAATTTTTCTTGTTTTTAGTTTTTTTTCACAATTTTTGTCTAAAGAACATTTAATTTGAAGTAAAGCAAAGTTATTTGTTTTAAAAATGGTAAAAAAAAGAGCTAAAAACAAAAAGAAAAAAAATTCATCTCAGCGGTGAAGCGAACCACCTTACTTCATGTTCAACTTTTAAATAATACCGTGCACTACCATGTTAGCCATCACCTAATCGATTAAGATCATCCGAAAGTGGTATGAAAGTGAGTGGAGAAATAACATAATTAATATCGATTTCATGAGTTTAATTTTTATATTCTTGCAATAAGTTTACATCGTTTGTGCTTAGTTTTGTTTCTAATAAATTTCTCGTCTCGTTACTCTAGTTTTCATTTCATTGTCCTATTATTAGATTTGATTTGACTCTAGTGTCATATGCGAGCACAAAAACCTAAGGTACTTTTTAAATATTTATGGCCCTAGAAAAAGTAGCGTACATAACTCGTTGCAAAGTGAATTTTACTCATTTCATTTCCGCACTCACCGATATCAACATTATTTTTAAAAACCCATTACATTAAACAATATTTGTTACAATTATCGCATGGTCGTAGGAAAAATAGTGTCCATTACTTGTGCGAAAGTGATTTTTCACACTCGTAGGTGTGTCTCACTCGGCTTGCGACTCGTAAGACAATACTTCCCACTCTTGTGAAAAATGTCACTTTCCGCACTCGTTACGTAATATACTATTATGTCATTATTTTAGAAATTTATAAAAAATGCCGAGACACATCAACTTTTGAATTGAGTTGTGCGTTAAACATAAATTTAAATGTACAGGGTGATTCACGCAAGTATGCCATAGTCGGTGTTGTTTTTTTTAATGAAACACCCTGTATATTTGCATATTTTTGAAATCCTCTTAATGAACCGATTCCAACAAACTAAGGTATGGTCAATTATGAATTATAATATAGGGTGAGATTTTTATTTTTACAGTTATTAAACACATACATAAAATACCTGATGTATTTGATTTTAATACATTGAAATAAATGCTAAAAATGTTCTCCACCTAGTTGTTGGCAATAGCACAGTCTCCTATAGAACTCCTCCTTAAATATGTTTAAAGTTTGAGGTGAAATATTCCGTATTTCTGTAGTTATCCTGTCTTTGAGGTCTACAATGCTAGTTGGTTGTGTTGCATATACTTTGTTCTTGAGATAACCCCACAGAAAAAAATCTAACGGCGTAAGGTCTGGCGATCTAGCTGGCCACTCAATAGTACCTCTTCTTCCAATCCATTTATTGGGGAAGATTTCATATAAATAAGTTCTTACCATTAAAGCATAATGGGGTGTTGCCCCGTCTTGCTGGAACCAAACATTTTCATTCGGTAAGCTAGGATCTATTGCGTTGGGATATAAGTTTGCCAACGCAGGAATAACTTCATTTCTGAGCATGTTTAAATATTTTTCAGCTGTCAAATTTCCATCTATAAATATAGGACCAATAATATGGTTGCCTATTATACCGGCCCAAACGTTCACCTTTTGAGGGTACTGTTCAGCTTATTTATCAATCATTCGCAGAAATCCATTCTACGATCTGGATCGTCTTCTGTTAACTCCTGTACAAAACTTAATTTGTAGGGATGAAGTTTTTCTTTATGAAGACATCTTAGAACAACAGTTGTATGACTAACATTATTTTCACCGGCAATTTGACATGTACTTGAAGTTGGATTCTCTTCGACACTTGACAAAATATCCACTTTCACATCATCTTCAACGAAGTGTGGTTTTCTTTTCAATGGTTTGACATGTCCAAGTTCTCTGAACTGTGCATGACTTTTAGACACAGTACTTTGTGAAATATTAGGCAATTCGGGATACCGGTGATTAAATCAGTTTGCCACTTCAACTTGATTCCTGCAGTTATCATCGTACCCGATCATCATTAAAATCTCAATTCGGTGAATCTCAGTTAAATATTTCATTGTTATGTCGACAAGGAAAGAGTGTTTGACAAAGATTTTACTTTTTCAGTATAAACTGTCAACACATCAACAACTGACAGAATAGAAAACAATCATTATTTACCGATTCAAAACAATCCACATTATTTACCGATTTTATCTAATTATTGGCGTTTTTAGGCAATTTTTAGGTATTTATGATAAAATTAATGGGCGTAGCAGGTTTTGTTTAATATACAAATACGTCTAATAATTAGTTAGTTTAGATTTTTGATAAATCCATATTTAGCTAATTTATAAAAGTACCAATATTTCAAGTGTAATAAATTATTAATTTTAAAATTTCACCCTGTATAATTCATAATTGACCATACATTATTTAGTTTGTTGGAATCGGTTCATTAAGAGCATTTCAAAAATATGCAAATATACAGGGTGTTTCATTAAAAAAAAAAACACCGACTATGGCATACTTGCGCGAATCACCCTCCCTGCACATTTAGTTGTCTTCATCCCCAAACCTGGATGATCTGCACAGAATGGTGAGAAAGTACTGAGGCCGATAAGTTTTATGCAATATTATACCCAAGACAGAAGAAAAACTGTAGGACATACAACATAAAAATATCCACAGAATAAAAACAGTCGGGTAATAAGAGAAGAACATAATAAACAAATACTAATTCATTGTTTTCCCTGTATCACATTTCATTGAAAAGAATCACTATCGATAAATCTCTCTTAAACGATTTATTAGACCTCTTGTACCTTTTTTGAAAGTCAACTGTTCTAATAATTCTGGTAGTTACTGAGATTACAACGAACTAAGCATCATTAGTATAGAAGTGAACAAATTAAGAGTATAAAAAGTAGATACCCTGTATATAAATGGAGCTAATTAGATGATTACACAATGTAGAGTTGAAGTCAACCCATTAACAGAATCTGTTAAATTTTGTTGTATATATTTCACAAAATCGTTTTACTCACCGTCAGGTCCTGGCGAATTGATTTAAGCTGGTCACAAACGTAGAAATAGTCCTGTTTTTGTATCCATTTTTCCTTGACATTCTGTAATGATAATGTAAGTACTTCGACTGGGCGGACATCACACGGGTCGGGGGCTTTAGTCAGACGGAGGAAAGATTTCTCAACATCCGCACAGGTGCCTACAATGTGACAATCCGACCAGTCAAAGTTCATAGATACATTATTATCTTCATTAAATCTATCAACTACAAAAGCAGCCGGTTGGCGTTTTTCGATTACGTTTACGTTAGATTTGCCGTTATTGAATCTGGCAGCTCTTTGCTGCAGAACTTCACTACTCTCTTCTACTTCACTACCGAATGTCGAATAAAAATGATTTTTCTTTTCTTTTTTCTGTTTTTTAGAAGCTTTCGCGTTTTTCTTTTTTGTTGGTCCTAACCTATCCGCTAATTTGTTCTTATTATTCTTCTTTGGTGGATTATTCGACAAATTTTTAAAGCTTTCTTCACTGCTAGTTGTTGAAGTATCACTGGAAATAAAAAATATTACATATGAAATTTTATTTTTAATTTGGTAGCAACATGTTTCAATTGCAAATTTTTTCTGGTGCTAATAATTCTTAGCACAGTTTATATGAATACGTCCATAAAATTAGCCTCAACAACCCATCCCAATCAGATCTAAAATACCTACCTTTTTATGTGCTAATTAGTTGCACTAATCGGAAATTTGTTGCTCATATAGCAACCGAGAAAATAATGACAATGCTAACTTTTTTTGAAAGTTAGCCTTGTCAGATCACGGTAAAATCACACAAAAACACCCCAAGAATTAGTTGCTCCATTAACTATGATCACAGCAATTGAATAATAGAAGAAAAGTGAGCCAATGTAAATGCCTTTCAAACGAGATATCACTTGCCATATAGTACAGGGAATGAAGCATTTCACCTGGCAATTTTTTCTTCCAGCATGGATTGACTTGAAATTTTAACAGAAGGTAGGTGATAGCCCAAGGATCAAAATCTATATCGAACCGAAGGGCGCTAAAGCCTTGTGGTGGTTGCCACCCCATCTCGGGGGTGAAAATTATTTATTACATTTTAACCACAGGAATCGATTGAAAAAGTGATGTTCTATACATTTTTTTTGTAAAATCAATATTCTCATAATCAAGTTATTCGCGATTGAAAGTAACGCTTTTTAGAGGAAAAAATCGACGTTTTTGATATGTTTTTCGCGGATAACTCGAAAATTATGCATTTATCAAAAGAACTGTGGAGAGCAAAATTGTAGCTTTTAAAAAAAACAAGCAACACCCTTTTTTATAATTTTTTTAAAACCAATAGGAACCGAGATATGGCCCATCAATGATTAGCTTTTTTTCCCAAATGCAAAATGTGATAAAATTCAAAGTCAAATACCGGAAAAATGATGCATTTTTCGTAGAAAACTCATAGAATCTTTTTCAAAGAGCATAATTAGACCTTTCTTTTAAAAAAAAGGTCTGTAGCATCAAAATTGAGTGAATTATGACAAAAATGTCAGTACTGAATTTTTTATACAAAAAAATCGGTGAAAACAACCCCCTAACTACCCCCCTAATTAAAATTGATGTTTGCCCTTGTGCAATCTCTTTGTACATGTATGGTTAATATGTCCAAGAAGTTTGACCAATTTAAAATTCATAGTTTTCGAAAAATTATGGCTTAAAGTAAAAAGTTATTTTTCATAATTTTGTATTTTTTACCCTTTCTTTCAAAATATTAGAGATACAAACAAAGTTAAAAAACGAAATTGTAGCTTTTTTTATGACAAAAAGTAGTAGTAGTAAAAAGTAGATTTTTTGTACAGTTAATATTTGACGAGATATAGCCGTTTAAAACTTCTATTTACGCACGAGCACCACCTTTTTTTAGCCTTTTAAACTCACCCCATTTAAAAACGAAAGGGTCTAAAGAGATTTAACTTACAGATCCTTGTAGTTCTTGAAAAACCCTACAAAATCGTTTTTGAATAAACTTTTTATCATCAAAAATGAAGGAAATACGTTAAAAAAACCAAACGATTTTTTTTTTCGAAAAATTCCAATAGTATAGTATAGTACACTTGGAAGCATAATAATGTACAAAACCGGTTTATTCGCCAGTGTTCCCTCAATTTGGGAAGAAATAGCACGTGCGCTGACAATTTTTGTAGAATTATTCGATTGTGGTTGAAAAGTTACTTTATGCACGTGACACATTTTTTCTACAACAGAATTATTGAGCAAATCCCTATTAGCATTAATTATTTTTCTCTTGGCAAAATTTTTTTTTATACATATGACACTAATAACAGTTGATTTTTAAGGGTTGAAAAAGTATAAAATTGTATTTTGAAATGTAACAAATTCATCATTTTACTAATTCAAACCAATTTTCACCTATCTTAAGATTTATAATGCTATTTTTTATATAATTAACAATCAAAAAATTATAAATTATCTGTCCAATTCGGGCTAATGATTTGGGCATGCCAATATTGAATGGAAATTTGGTCGGGATACTTTTAAAATTACAAGGTCGAATGAAAGAGAGCTCGTTCGGAACTAATGAAAGAATGGGAAGATATAACAGGAACTCAACTTATATAAAAACACTGATTGTACCTCGCTTGTCCGAATAAGCTCATATGCAAATAATACTGGATACTCACCTATAAGAGCCGTTTTTCCTAGGACTTCTCGACCTGGACCTCGATTGTTTCTTTACTACCGGTGATCTTGACCTAGACCTAGAAGAAGACTTACTCTTTCCTCTCAAAGTACTAGCCCTAGCGCCTAGCCTAGCTCCTAGACCAGGAGAAATACCTTTCTTAATATTATTATTTTGAAAAAGGCTCAACTGTCCTGGGACAGTTTTAGGCTGACCTGTGAAGGCGTGCCTTTCGCTATGGATATTTGGAAGAGGCTCATTGCTCCAATCTTTATGGAGTTGACCGTTTTGATAAGCCTGTGTAATTTTACCTTTTAATATAATCTCGACTTGATTCTTATCGATTGCAGTTTTGCATTTAGCATAACTATGGTGAACGTAGTCCTTCAAACTTTCGGGCCAATCATCAGAAGGATTTGAAAACCCATTCTGTGGATTTGATTCTGAAGGTTGTTTAGGGGGCAACGGAGGTTTTCCTTCATCTGGCAAGGGCGGCAACGGTGGTTCTGGGGGCATTGTTTCCGGCGGAGGAGCCGGCTTTGGCATAGCTAATTCCGGAGGAGGTAAAGGAGGTGTGCCAAAAATATGTTGCTGATTAAATTGATTGTTTTGGTTGTTCCTGTTTCGCTTCCGCTTCTTCTTGGATGCACCACTATTTGGAGAGTTATTAAGTTGCATAATAGCATTATTATTTGGCAAACGTTTTGCATTTAACTGGAAACGAATATTCCCGAATTGTTTGGGAGAATTCAATAATGGAGAACGAACATTGTTTGGCGTACTCGGTGGTAATGGCGGTGCAGGAGAACCGGGAGGCAGGGGAGGTTGACTTTTATCATCTTTTTTGTTAAATTGATTCTGGTATGCTTGATAATTATATCCAGGCATCATAAAGTATTGTTGATAATATTGTGTATATTGTTGTTGGTACATATTATTGTAATAATAATGAGCCCAATTGGAAGTTGGTAGATGTGTATTTGGTGCTTGAGTTAGGTCATTTGATGAAGGTAGTGGAGGTGGAGAAGATGGTGGATCATCTGGTGGTAATGGGGGGTTATCTGTTGTACCTGGAGGAGGAGGTATGGACGAAACTGGTAAATCTTCATCCATTTTTATTTAACCTGAAAATTTAAAAATTGTTATTATATTAATACCAAAACAAAATGTTAGTTACTTTCCAGTTATTTTGGATGTTATCCATTTTAAGTTTTATGAGGGGTTGGTCACTAGTGATTA
Organism: Galerucella tenella; assembly: GCA_910591685.1. NCBI lineage: Eukaryota > Metazoa > Arthropoda > Insecta > Coleoptera > Chrysomelidae > Galerucella > Galerucella tenella. Next base: position 21,372 of record CAJUYH010002583.1, read on the forward strand.
TAGTGAATGAGAATTACCCTTGTTAAAGATTAAAGCAGAATCTAAACCACATGTTTGTGTCCTTTGTTGACTTCTTTCTTTGATCTGCATATTGTGGTACCAACCTTACGACAAACTTTGGTATATGGGTTATTTTAAGAGATATCAAAAAATGTTATCAACAAAAATAGTAGATGTGTTGAAGGTCCATATTTTGATATTATATCGAACTATACAGAGTGCTGCATAACTCCGTTACAAACCAAACATATGATTTTTCAAATGGAAACCCCTGTATATTATACCGAATTCGGATTGGTTACATTTTTGTGAAGCCATTGATGATTAAATGAACTCAAAAACTATCAAAATAACTATTAAGAGCCATGTGTTGTGCAATGAACACTTGTTAATCATGATATTCATCAGGGCTACTGTCTCATGACATCACATGGACTTGCCTTAGAAAAAGTTATTTTTCACTCACCCCCAGATTTCTGGGACTGATTAAAGAACACCTAAAATTATTTTATTTTACCTATTAGATTACTTAAGACATCTAGGAATGCTGAATATTATTTAGGATCAGCAGAAATTACCTAACTTCAGTGACCAAAGACCAACCCCTCAAAGTTTTGATCAATTTAGACAATTTACCTACAACAGTATTTTATTTATAGAGATAAACTCCATGCAATAGCAATATTAACACTTTCTATTAAAAATCAAATAGTAGAGAAAAAGTCAAAATGAAACTAAAGATAGTTCTCAAAGGTTTGACTTAGATTTGTTAATAAAAATATTGAATTCATTATTATTGATTACGATGTATTTGGCAGACGCTAAAATTACCCAATTATTAATTGAGTACCTTAATTTTTTAAATGAAACGAACTGTTTCTAAAGAATTCCACTTTGACGAAAAAATATAATATGAGAATTCCGAATTATTTCGATAATTAAAATATCATCGTCAGAATGATAGCTTAAAGACAGTTAGTTTGATTTAAAAAAGTAATATAAGTAGATTCCACAAAGTAAATTCAATTGAGTAATCCGTTGAGTATTCTCAAATACTTTTTCTAGAATAAATTACTAAATTTCAATGTACATGAACGTTATAGGATAAATAGGAAGCCATTTTGAAATGCTTACCTAGAATATAAAATCGAAACACTGAACTACTAAACCGTAAAACTAAAAAATAGATATATGTAATTAATATAGTCTTTATATTGTTATCAAATTCAAATTAATAATTAAAATATTTTGTAATATACCACTTTTCACTACACTTTTATTAACACATACGCCAAATTTGACGTAACGTAATACCGAAACGAAATTGTTCCGTGCGAATCCGAAAGAAAATAAGATTGGAGAGGAGAGAGGGGCCTCCTCACAGGTATACAAACCTCAAAACATAAACAAAACTGGTCACGTATCTAGTAATTTTCAAGTTCAAAATATTCAGGATAGATGTGGCTAGTAGTATTAAATCGGCTTTTATCTTTTATTTATGTGCAACTCTTGAATGAATCGGAATATTATCAGGATCACGATAATCATGATCTGAATCACAGATAAGGATGCCCGAAAAATGCCAGAAGGAATTCGTTATAAATAAGTTGAAATTTGATTAATTAATTAACATTTCCAACTCCAGAGAAGTATATCCAAGGGGGGTAATTGTTACCGCGAGGAGAGCAATGCCAGACCGCCAGAGGTGATATTTGTTATTCAATGGATGGATCATCATTCTATCCAGCATTCAATGTGTAGCTACTTAAAAAAGAAGACTGGAAGATTGGTTAGAAGTTAGAAGAATGAAATAACCAAATCCATGAACCAAATGCAAATAAAAGAAAAAGATCAAGAATTTAAAAATGGAGCAAATAATAAAAATCAAAAAACAAAGGAATGCAGAAAATTTTGAACAATTTACTAAAGAAGTAAGAATATTTTAAAGGTTTTGGGTTATGTCTAAACTTGTAATGTTTTAGGAGCTCATAGAAAAAATAAAATCTCTAACGGCCCACAATTTACAACTCAAAAATATAATAGCAAAACAAACATCCACTGACAAGAAGTTGACACATTCAAAAAATTTAGATTTTTCAAAGTAAGCCCCTTTATAAGTTTTGTTACTTCAAAGAAAGTAAAAATAAGTGATATATTTCACAACAGTTTCTCACTAATAATAATTTCCAATAATTAATATTTCATAGTCGTTTTTCAAAATGAATATACAAATTTGAGTTTCTAACAGTACACTAATGATACCCAAGCATTTTTTTAACATTCTAGTTCTGATATAGGTACATTAGTCACAATGTATAATTTAATTTAATAATCATTTTCAGTCATAATACATTGTAGTATTATAAGATATTGTCAGATTAAATTGATTTTTATTTTAGATATGAATTTCAGCATGTTGTCCTGCATATATTATATTTAGGTTGGGATTACAAAGGATTTGTAATCCAGGAAGATTCATCTAATACAGTTGAACACCATTTGTTTGAGGCACTCATAAAAACTAAGCTTATTCAAGATAGGAGTTCTTCAAATTACCATAGATGTGGTCGTACTGACAAAGGTGTAAGCTCATTTGGACAAGTCATATCAATAAATTTAAGAACGAATATATTAAAAAATAGAACAGAAAGTAATTCAGATCAAATAAAGGAGCAATTAAATTATTGTAAAATTTTAAATAAAGTTTTGCCTAGTAATATACAATGTGTGGGCTGGAGTCCAGTTGATGAAAGCTTTAGTGCAAGATTTAATTGTTTGTCAAGAACATATAAATATTACTTTCCTAGAGGCAAGCTTAATATTGAGGTAAGTTTATGAAAGTATAGTATTTTTTTGATCAACAGAATAAAGGTTTTGGATCTGTCTGTGAACCAGCTTATGTTAATATTTTTATGAATGTACTTGTGTCTAAAATAATTGTTTTCTCAAAAATTTTGCTTTTTGCTGATGACCTTGAGTCATTTAAATTAATACAAACATTACTGGATAGTGAGAAACTGCAATTGATTGATTTTAAGAACCGGCTGTGGCTTTAATTATTTTTTACAAAAGTAGTGCTAATGTGAAAGGCAAAAAAGTTCTGCGTACATTTATGACGCATATGTGGCCTATGTGGCGCCCTCTACAAAATACATCGAAATAAAAATTATGATTTCTCATATCAAAAAACACCCAATCCTAAATTTTTGTGCATATAAGTCAAAAAGCGTTTAAGTTATTGTAAAAAACGATAATTAGATTTCATGTTTAACGCCCTGTATCTCTCTTAATATCAACATTTTATTGAGGCTAGTTGATTTAAATCGCAATATTTTGAAGTGAAGATTGTACTGTACTTCTATATACAATTATTACTCAAGGACCACCCTGTATAAACTGTCCACAAGTGATATCCATGTCCTTATAGATCAACAGTGTGAACAGGATCTTAGTATAAGATTAGGATTACATTATTTTAGTATTGTAATTAATGTATTGTGATGAGTAATTTTGCTGTTATAGTTCACTGAATTTTTTGTGATAATCGTTTTATAAATATCTTCTGTAAGTTCCTTGTGGCATTACGTATTATTTTTTCTCTTATATTTTGGGAATAAAACCACAATAATGTTTTTTATCGCCAACCGTCAGTAAAACCGTCAATTATCAGATTGATTTTCAGAAGTAAACAAACAGTTTACATATGCATCTGGTAAAGTGACATATACGTCTGGTAAAGTGACATATGCGTCTGGTAAAGTGACATATTCGTCTGGTAAAGTGACATATGCGTCTGGTAAAGTATTTTGACTTTGACATTACTCGAAAATCATATCATCTGTCAGTGTCACGCTTCTCCCTATTACGGCTCGATAATAGTTTTCTTGCGATTTATTTATAACAAATTATTGTTGGGACTCCTTTGACTTCAGGAATTAACTTTTATAATGCTTCAGGTTGTACCTTCAATTTAAATATAACAAATAATAAGTACATTTGATCTATATGTGCTGTTTACTTTGTCATAATAAAATGCTATGAAATATACCTCCGTTTTTTATATTCTGAATTCTGAGCAGTTGGCGATAAAATTTTGTATGCACCACGTCAGTAAAGTGTCTTTATCGGACTCGCCTGTTATTCGCCTCGCTTCGCTCATCTCATAATTTCAGAATCGTCCGATAAAGAATCACTTAACTGCCTTGGTACATAAATAACTATTATATTTTGTTTTACATGTATTATAAGCCATTTTGTCTTAATGTTCATAAAATATTGCTACCCATTAACAAATAAGTTAATGTCCAACACAAGTCGGGAGGATCAATCCTCCTATCAAGCTCCTATTCTTCCATCGTTGAAAGAATGTACTTGAGGGTCAGTTTCTTTGAATTAGGTTCATTCAGAGGTTTCTTGTAGCAACATCAACATTAGTATTTGACTATCATTTCGGTCTTTGGACTTAACATTTGAATTGATATTTGTTTTAGAAAATGCGGGAAGCTTCCAAACATTTATTGGGGACACACGATTTTAGGAATTTATGTAAAATGGATGTTGGAAATGGGGTTGTAGATTTTAAAAGAAGTATTAGAGAAATAAATATTAAACCTACTGGTAAAGAAGAAAGTGGTGAGTACTTTACCGGAAATTAAAGTAAAATCATACTTTTTAATATACTTATGGCAGTTATCAGAAAACATGTGATGTTTTTCATTATTTGAATGAATTCAATTGTACAGTGTATTACAGTCAGTTTTTAACAATGTGCATGAAGATAGAATAAAACACCAATATTGTGATTGTTGACCCATTTATTCTGTTAATATTATTTTTTTAGCATATGATATGTATGTAATAACAATAAAATCAAAAGCATTTTTATGGCATCAAATTCGATGCATCATCGGTATTTTGTTTTTGATTGGACAAGAGAAAGAAGAACCTGGGGTTATCGATGAATTATTCAATGTTGAAAAGTATCCCAGGTAAGATCCATTACATTATCACATTATGAATGTATGTATAAGTACTAGGGAGATATTTTCTGAGACCTAAAAGATTCTGCAGGCTTCAGTTTATGTGAGTGTCCTTCATCTATCCAGTTGTCTCGTAGGTCTTGTGCACTAGGAATCTGTATTGCTAATCATTCTGCAAGTATGTAAATGGAGGTTTCTTCACTATTCCATATAATCTACATTCTTCTCATTCCACTAGTTGGAGGTATCCATTCAGGTGGCAATGTCTTGTTAGTACACCTCTTAAAACTCTTAGTGCAGTCTTACTAAATTTGTTCTCACCTATTTTGGTCCAGTCATACATTTTGGAAATGCAAATGAACCGGAAAGCCGGGGGGTGTGGAAGACAGAAACGCTGTCGACCAAAATTTCCTTATGCATTTTCCACCATATCTTCTGTAATTTCCTTGTGGCATTATGTATTATTTTTTCTCTTATTTTTGGGAATCAAACCACAATAATATTTTTTATTTTTTTTATTTCGACGTTTCAGTAGCGTTCCAGCTACCTTTGTCAAGATTAAATAATGATAAAATAATGTTTGGTCCCTATCTGACACAACGAAAAAAATATGACAACTAGACAATCAATAATATTTTGAAGTTTAAGACTACAAAACTTTGTTGTCAAATTTTATTAAGGTCCATTCATAGTAGATCACATCTCTGGTAAAATGTGAAATAAAATATTTTATTTTATGACATTCTAACGATATGATAGTCTACTAGAAATGGAATCCAGTTAACTGCACGCTCCAGGAACGGTTTTTATTGGGATAGCGCTTTTTTTCGCTTATTTTGGAAATGTTGTTAATAAAACGCGTTTGTTGTTACTTTTTTTTGTATGATTATTTTTGTTTTCAAAACATGTATGACTCAGTTTGGTGATTTTGTGTATTGAAGTGTGTATCGATTAACAACTATTCCAATGATAAATCATAAGAAAACCTGGATAAAAACTTATGATGCTATCCTGATAACGCAGGTAATTGATTATTGGAAATTTCTCTTTCTAACTTAGGTAACCAAATTTGACTACATTCGGCTGAAATACTAGCTACGCATTTATCTGCATGTAGTTGTCTTAAAGCACTTTCTTGGATTTTTCGTCTTTTATTATTGGGCTCTTTCAATATTATTTTTGTCGAATCCCATTGAATTTTATGTCCCTCTTCCCAAGCATGTTTACAAATACCTGACTTAAACAACTCCACATCTTTGATATATTTATGTTCACTTATTCTGACTTTCAATGGTCTATATGTTTCACCTAAATAGTATTTGTCGCATTAACAAGATATCTGATATATGCAATTTTTTGGTAATCAATTCAATATTCGAACTAGATTCAAATCTAACAATACGTTGAGATCTATACTAACAAAAACAAAACCAAAAAATGAAGAACAATCTTCAAAAAATTGCATATATCAGATATCTTGTGAATGCGACAAATTCTATTTAGGTGAAACATCTAGACCGTTGAATGAACATAAAAAATACATCAAAGATAGGGAGTTCTTTATGTCAGGTATTTGTAAACATGCTTGGGAAGAGGGGCATAAAATTCAATGGGATTCGACAAAATTAGTATTGAAAGAGCCCAATAATAAAAGACGAAAAATCAAAAAAAGTGCGTGTGTGTGTGAGGTTGTGATATTGCCTGCGGATCTTTGCGGTTCCATTAGCCTAACCAATATAAAAAAAAGTGCTTTAATACAACTAAATGCAGATAAATGTGTAGCTAGTATTTCAGCCGAATGTAGTCAAATTTGGTTACCAATGTTAGAAAGAGAAATTTCTAATAATCAATCACCTGCGTTATCAGGATAGCATCATAAGTTTTTATCCAGGTTTTCTTATGATTTATTATTGGAATAGTTATTAAGCGGTGGACCTACAACTCTGTAAATAATTTCCAGGTTTTTCTCGAGGTCACTTTTGTTGTAAATTTTTTTTCCCGTAGCTGTACTATAAACGGTTCCCGAGATATGGCCGAGAGCCATTCTTATTGGGACACCCGGTACATTGATTGTACAATTATAACAGTTAGCACTTTCACTGATTTCATGTGGAATAATTATTTCCTCGTCACTTTCGTTGTCGATTTCCATTTCTGGATGAGAAAATTGAAAATACAGCACGCGTACTCTGTAACTTGATAGAAGTAGAAATAGAAAAGAATTAGCAAAGAAAAGAAATTTCTTTCTATCGACAAATGCTACTCTCTATGACATTTTCCTGTAAGCTTCGGGCGAGCTCGGGTAGAAGGAAACGAGTACTATCTAGCTTGAAAACATTTTCCGATTTTTATATTCTGTGATGCTTTTGACATTTAGTTGCCAGTAATATCAATTATTATTTCCATTTCTGAGTTTTGTTTCAATGTCTTTCCATCCTGCCATTCTATATAGAATGTTTAATTTTTTACCAATCTTTAAAAACCAAGAGGATACATTTGTTTCATCACTAAGTATTATTGAATTATTTGAATGTTGTACTCCCTGGCTGCGATGGGTAATCACTTGCTATGAATAGCGAGGGTCGTTGGTTCAATTCCTACCAAGATCGTTTTCCTTTTTTTTTTATATTTTTACACTAATTATATAATAAAATGATAGGTAAGTCAACCAGAAAAGTAGTCTCAAAAAGGCGAAATAGACGGAAAAATCTATTACCTAAGTTCATTTAATCATATATTATACCACCCATTTATTAAAAAAATACCTATTCATGTTCAATTAAAAATAAACAATATTCATAATTTAATTATAATCAATAGTCAACATAAACAATGACAAAACGGGATAAGTATGTATATAAAAACAGATAGAAAGACCTTTGTAGCCGTTTCTATTACTATCTGCCGAATATTCACACGGAATTACTCGAAAGTCTTCGAATACACATACAGAGTAACTTTACAAGAAATTTCCTAGCACAGAAAGAAATTTCCTTTCTATTCTGTTACAGAGTTCACGCACAGTTGAACTTCAACAAATTTATTTTGACAAGCGATGTCATAATGCTAAGGCCGCACACAAAGATATTGAAAATTATTCCGAAAGTAAAAAATCTTCCCGAAAGTAAAAAAAACATTCCGAAAATAGCTACTTTCGGTACGATTTGTGTAAAGTTTCATTTTCGATTTAATAAATCATACCGAAAGTTTTATTTTCGGGACGGCAGCAGCAAAAAAATATTATCAAAATATCTGTAGATTCAATTTTTCCAATTATTTTGGTATCAAATTCAAAAGACACAAAACATTCTATTGTATATTTTCCCTGCCAGGTTCTTGCACTAATCTCCTTTTCAGTTTCCACAGGAGTTTACTATCTAGGGTCATACACTTGAGTTCTTGTCTCCATTCAATCTCGCTTCCTTCAAGTTTAACGGTTTTAAGGTTGAGTTTCCTTTTCTTAGTAAATGCTATTAAGATGATTTTGGAAGGGTTAATATTTAGCCCTACTTACCAGCTATGATGTCACAAAGGGTATGCTCAAATTTTCCACTGGCTGTTATGAAAATGTTATGGTCCTAGAATACTCCTAGTTTAGTCAAAACACCCATTATAGATGAGGAAATTTTTTCGGCTTTACATTTTAATAAATCAGAAGAGAATTGAAATTTATTTTTCCTCAGAAAACCAGAATATGGCATGGGAAGTGAAGTTCCGTTGAATCTCCATTATTGTGATTACGAAGAATTAAACTGGAACTATGATACGGAAGTTTTAGAAGAATTGACAGAAAAATTGAATTATTCTTGGACCTCTTATGCTGTTAAGTAAGTAATATAAAACATTTTATATCTTTCAAAATTCTAATCTAAACTAAATTGTTACCTCGATTATTAAGATGAATTCGCTTACATTCACCCGCGAAGAATTGTAAAGCTCGAAAATTTGGAGGACAGACTCTGATTGAAATCCATGCGTTCTCTGAGTAAAAGTTTAAAGTGCGAATTTTTGTACATCAATTATTCAACTGTAATATTCAATTTATTGTCGAAATTACCTTCAACTAAACTTGTTTGAATAAATATACAATACAGGGTGTCCCAAATAAGAGTGACTGATTTTAAACATAAATGCCCAGCTTATTAATTGCTCCAAAAAGATGGGGTTTTCACTAGTTCATCAAAGAGATTTTTTCAGGCTTGGCTGGCATTTCATCTCATCAACACAGGGTGATTCACTAATGTTGGTCAAATTCAAAGGGGAAAATATGTATTATTTAAAATGGAACACCCTATAATTTTCAATCTCATTCGAAATAGCAATCATTCTCCTTTCCAAAAATGTCTAGTTTTCTATCTTTTGTTTCATTAACAACAGATATTCGAAGTTTCATATAGTAGTACTTTTTCAATCAGTAGTTTTATATGAACGTATTTTGATGCCTGGAATCAACTCATGCTGTGACCGTTTGACGGACAAAATCATTTAAGTCGGTTTCATGTAGTATGCATTTTCAATTACGTAAATAATTGCCAACAAATCTGACAAACAGTTTATTTAGTAAGAAAACATTATTCAATACAAACGTATAAAGAACGAAGAACAAAAAAGTTACAATAAATGCTGCATATGCCTACCCTGTTCGTTTATAAATAACTGTAAGCGAAATTTCAAATTTTCAAATGAATTTTCTAACATTTCTTGCGGAATGTTTTCATAGTCCAGTAACTGAAGGGGCAAACCTATCAATATATTTGTCCAATAATTTTTTTTGGCTTGATTTGTAGGTCTTGACAGGTACTTCAAAGGGAGAAAAAGTTCTCCAAGATTGCGCCTTGGCTAAGGGTCCAAAATGGCCCCTAAGCCACCCAAAAAATGGTTTCCCGCCATTATCTCCCGAAATATGCAATTTGGAAAATTTTTGTTCAGTAAAAAAGTGAAGGTCGTTAAATTATCTACAAAAATGAATGGTCCCTATAATTTTTTTCCAAAATGCAATAGTTTCCGAGACAATCGCATCCAAACGTCCCCTCGCTTACGCAGCTGCACTACCTCTATAAAATTAACTTGTAAACCGGCGGACAAATTCTTCCATAACTCGGTAAAAAATCAATATTTTTCGATGATTTAAAGTTCATTGTAATGGGAATATCCGTAGGTATCAATATGTGTACCTTAAACCCCGTTCTCGCCCTTCGAGGACATTGCAAAAAGTGGCCAATTATTTTTCCCCAATATTTTGGCCTCTTCCATTAAATCATTGACATTTTATTTATTTTAAATGGTTTATTATCCCTTGTTTTTTCAAATGGGGTCTGGGGAGGTCCTGAATGTTCCTGGAAATTTTTTTTCAGTATCTTTGTGGCGTTTCAATAAAAAGTTTATTTATTTATTTGCATTTTTCAGTCGTTTTCGGAGTTCTCACAAATCTTGTAAACAAGCGAAAATAAAGAACTAATGTTCAATTATTTTGTTATTAAATGCACACCATTTGAAAGCTTACTATGTCTACTCTCTGAACCAATATTTTTATTCGGAATACAATGCACTCATTTTCCAGGGACCCTTAGCCAAGGCGCAATCTTGGAGAACTTTTTCTCCCTTTGAAGTACCTGTCAAGACCTACAAATCAAGCCAAAAAAAATTATTGGACAAATATATTGATAGGTTTGCCTATTTTCAGGTCTTCAGTTACTGGACTATTCAATAATGTTCCTGATATTATTTTTTAGTTCTGCTAAATTGTTAGGCTTAGGATTGAAGCACCTATCCTTCACATATCCCCAGAGAAAAAAATGGGACAGTTAATTCAGGAGACCGCGGTGCCCATTCAATCGGTCCAGCTCGACCTATCCACTTATCATTAAAAAACGTTTTTAATGAATCTCGTGCTATTAACGAATAATGTGGTGGTGCACCATCTTGTTGAAAGTAAACGTCGTCGCTAATTCCATCTTGAACTAGTTGCGGATAAAAAAAAGTTTCCAACATATCCGTGTAATTAGTACCCGTCACTGTTGGTTCCGAAAAGAAAAAAGGACCATAGATTTTTGGCTGAGATAATGCACACCAAACGTTTACTTTTGGACTATCTCTCTGGAATTCATTAAAAGAAATTGGTTTTTGAGAACCCCATACTCTACAATTATGTTTGTTACACATGCCATTAATGTGAAACGTTGCTTCATCATCATCAGACATAATTAATAATAAATTGGGTTCGTTTCTTAATAAGTCAAGTAAAGTCTCACATACCATTACTCGTTTTTCATAATCTGACTCGCACAATTTTTGATAAGTCTGAATTTTGATGGAGTTAGTTTTAAAATTTTTAGACATCTTTGAACGTCACTCTTGCTAAGCTCTAAAATTCCAGCAATTTTTCTAATTGAAATTTTATGATCGTTATCATGTAGCACTTCATTAATTGACATCAACTTGTTTAAAAGACCGTCATTATTTCTTGGTTTTTTTAAGTGTGCAATGCAACCAGTTCCGATAAATTGTACATACCATTTTTTAATTATATTCACCAACGGCGGATTTTGCATAAATTTCCTTCTGACTATCCTCCTTGTTTGGATTATTGATTTAGTTTCTGCATAAATTATTACAGTTTGAGCTTTTTCACTTACTGTATAGATCATTTTGAAACCGACTTATATGACTTAACAAAATTACTATTGTCAAAATTGCTGATTTTGTTGTTATGCGTCAAACGGTCACAGCATAAGCTGATTTTAGGCATCAAAATACGTTCATATAAAACTACTAATTAAAATGTACTACTATAGTCAAAGACACTCTTATCGTGCGGGTCATACGATTCAACAAAGACATACTCACCGTTTTCGTTTTCTTCTAATGCGTTTAATCATAACTTCCAAATAAAGTCCGTAAGATAAATAAGACAGACTTATGCAATTTTGACGGGAAAAAGATGGATATGTTTTTAGTTTTCAGCGATTCTAAAAAGTCTCACCAGCGAAGTTTTTATTTAAATGTCAGTTTGACAATTCAAAGTGACAATCAGGGCTATTCTCTAAGTAAAGTGGTTATCGCAGTTGTTAACCATAGCAACTCTGCTAACAACTTTCGATAATGACTTTAGTAACCACTTGCGTAATTTTGGTATTCTCTAATACACGGTAGGTAACTGTTGTTATGATATAGTCTATATAGAAAGGACAAGGAGTAATAAATCATTCATTTAAGTAGATTTCATAGACGTACCAAAATATATTTTAATAGGGTATACCGTAAGGTACATTTTGTATTGAACGAATGAGTTGCAGCTATGCTAAAGAATATACGATTTAGGTCAGAGGTAACGGGATGTACTAATTTTAATAAAAAAAACTGATAGAGGTATATACATTTTAGTAAGTTTGATAAAGAAATGCAACACAGTTTATTCATAATAGAAAACAAACCAATCTGTAACAAGAATTATTTTATATATTTTTGTTCTTTTTGTAAGAAGATTAATTCAAACTTTGAATATTGTCACAAATAAATTACAATGAAATATATCTATCACGAAGATATGAATGGGGATGTCTTCGAGGAATGGTTTGTTCAAATGTTGGATCTGATTCCAAAAGGGGCTGTTATTGTTATGGACAACGCAAGTTACCATTCACGGTTACGAGAAGCATTGCCCACAAGTCGTTGGCGTAAAGCAAAGCTTTTGGAGTGGCTTATTTCGAAAAATATTAAGTTTCCAAAAGATCCACTAAGGAAAGACCTTTACAGAATTGCAAAAATGAACAAGAATAAATACAAAACCTACATTGTAGAAGAAATGGCTTCTTCTCGTGGTATATCAGTTCTTCGACTTCTCCCTTATCATTGTGAACTTAATCCCATAGAATTAATATGGGCTCAGGTAAAGGGGGAAGTTGGAAAAAAAAATACTACTTTTAAAATAAACGATGTTGTGAAATTGTTTGAGAGTGCTGTAAGTCATGTTAGTAAGGAAAATTGGACAAACTGTATCGAGCATGTTATCAAAGTAGAGGCAAATATGTGGAAAATTGACAATATTTGTGATGATTTAATCGACCCTATTATTATTAAAGTCAACAACGATTCTTCCTCTTCCGAGTCGGATATAGAATAAAATGTAAGTAATAAATGTATTCCAATAATTATTTCTTTTCATTTTTTATTATATTATAATTTAAAACGTATTTTTTTCCTAAAATACACACCACTGCATTGCGTTATTGCTTATCTGCTAATCCTTTAACAATGAAGAAACCCTAAACTTTGCTACAACTGAAACAAACACGGGGTCGATCTACCTGGTTTTTAGATTTACGGAAGAAATGTAATTTGAAGTAAGAGATTTATCAAAAATTTCATGGTGCTCCCTGTAAAGGTTTTGCATACTTAATTAGGGTTTATTACTCCTCGTACTTTTTGTACATACTATAGGTCTAGTCGTTTCTTTGTTTTGACAGAGTAAATAATTATAAACTTCAAATATTTTTGTGATTGTTTATTTTTTCGGTTAAGCTAAATTGAAATATATAGTTTAACGATCAAAATCCTTTTGAAAAACGAATTAAAATAATTTAAAGACAAAATAAATGAAATTTGTAGCTGTATTGAAAAGGTATGATGGATTCTTATTAAGACACGTACAGTAGGATTTATAAAGAATGACCAGAAATTATAATTCTCTATAACAGAGAAAATTACCTAAAATGGTCAACTAAAGTTCTTCTTGTTCTACTACCTGAAGCTAAAATGTTCACATTTTCTTGTCTCTGAATTGGGTCTGGAATGTTTATATTCTCTTCATCATCCAGTGGCCCTAAATCATCCATGTGCATATTAGCTTTAATACATATATTGTGCAAAGCAGCACATGCATATAGAATATAGAATAAATAAATAAAAACATTCCAATAAGTGTTTGCGCAAGTTGTTTTCGTTAACAACTCCTCTGGAGCAGTTGCCAGTGAACCACTTCTCATAGCCACTTGTCATTATGCATAGCAACTCTTATAGCGACTTCACTTCAATAGTGAATACCAATTTCGCGTTTAGCAACTGACCTTGAACATAACGACAATTTACAGTTGCTATCCATAACAACTTTGCTTAGTGAATAGCCCTGAATATATGATGTAGCTATCTTGGTACGTCTATGTAGCTATCTTCATGTTAGTTAAAATAATCTTCTTCTTCTTCTCTCCGGGTGTATTTGTTATCTCACATTTTGGTAACCTCTGTGTTTTTTGATTTGATACATATGGTTAGTGGCCTTTGAACCCGCACGATAAGAGTGCGTTTGACTATACATGAAACCTCGAATATCTTTGCTGTTAATGGAACAAAAGATAGAAAACTATACATTTTTGGAAAGGCGAATGATTGCTCTTTCGATTGAGATCAAAAATTATAGGGTGTTCCATTTATAATAATACATATTTTCCCCTTTGAATTTGACCAACATTAGTAAAACACCCTGTGTTGATGAGATGAAATGCCAGCCAATCCTAAAAAAATCTCTTCGATAAACTAGTGAAGCTAGTGAAAACCCCATCTCTTTGGAGCAATTAATAAGCTGGGCATTTATGTTTAAAATCAGTCACTCTTATTTGGGACACCATGTATAATATAGAACACTACAGGCATTAGACCGTAGACCACATCGATAGATGTATAGAACTCCTCTCAAAAAAACTCCTTGCAAAAAAAGTGATGTTGATATTTTCTTGTTTTGCAAGTTGTATGTAATAATTGCTATTTCGATGAATAGTATGGAGGCTAAAATGGCTTTTTTATCAAATTGTTTACCGTGCCTATATTAATATACAAAATAATTGAAGACATTATTGTAATAACCTGCCAAATTAAAATTCATAATAGTATCGATCTAAGAACCTACTTCTAGAAGTCGATCTAAAATGTGAAAGTAGAAAATATAATAACCTTATCAATTCAATATAAAGCAATTCAACCCACATTATATTATACTTTATGCGATATCTGTTTTTTTTAACAACAATACCTCCAACTTTTAGACTTTCCACAAATGTAGTTTTCTCTTCAAAGAACTGTGTTCACCGAAAATCTGATTTGGAGTTATGAGTAGTTTATTTTCAAATCCTTTGTCCTACGTCCTTACTTGCATTTAATTTGGCATATTATACGGGACGTCGCCCGTCGAGCGCTGTTATTTTAGAACGGTGTTTAAAATTGGTTGGTCGTGTTTTATATTTATGTTGTATAGATTTTTTTTATTGGTGAACCATTTTACCTATTTAAAGCACGCCTCAGCGTGTTTAAATCGAACTTTTTAGCACGCGCGTGTTTTAAAGTTACCGTGGCAACATCAACAACTCGAGAAACGAAGTCTAAATCTATGGTCTAAATCATGTCTAAATGTCAATTTTTTTATTATTGATCTGACAGGAGTAGTTTGTAACGTCAAAACTTTTATTCGAACGATATTTAACAATGTCAAATTTATAAATTAAAATGGAAAGTGCCGTTGGTATTGTTTGAAATATTAATATTTCCTTTTTCAAATCTTAGGAAATGGTATTTAAATTAATACTATTGACATTCACAGAACTCAATAAGGTTGAACTTCCATCAAAATACAAATTAGTTTATGTTTTTCTCATTTCCATGACAACGCAAGGTGTACATCATATACGTCACGAATTCAACCATTTGACATTTAGTTGACGTTTCCATCTATGATCTCCATTTCTTGCTGTTGTAGTAGTTATAGACCGGTATTTATAATTTCAAAGTGCACCAATAAAAAAAATATCGTAAAGTATTCGTGGATAACTGGTCTTTAAAACACTTGCTCTATTTCGAGCACTCCGGCTTCGCCGTCGTGCTCCAAAAATCGCGCGTGTTTTAAAGACCTTAATATCCACTTATACTTTAATATACTATTTCAAATTTATTAATTAATTGTTGAAATGAGCAAAAAGTCATATTAATATTTTTCTCTTTAATAGCAAAGCTTAAACACTGAATATTTTGTAATATTTGTTAATACAAAATTACGGATTTATTTTTATAATAAGGATATTATATAAAGAAGTACATTAAGCAAGAAAACATAAAAGTTCAATTCTAATGGGGAATTGGTCAGTTCCTTTTGAACGAATTTACTAAATTGTCTTTCCATCATCCATGTAATCAATTTCCTTTCAAATATTATGCAAGTCTCTATACCAGAGTCCGTATATATTTTACTCTCAAATGTATATTAAGAGATTTGGAAGACAATAGATTAAATTTAACACATGAACCAATCTCCAAACTTAGTTTTTTACAACATTTATAAAATTTTTTAATAAAGGTATTCTGCAGCTGCTTCTCTTTTTACTGTTTTAACCTTGTCAATCCAAAAAAATAAGCGTTATTTAAAGATCAAAATTTAAGATTTAGTGGCCCCATTATTCTGGTGGCTAATGAGTATATTTAATTAAATTTGTGATAAATATCTGCTAGATTATCAATAAGTATCACAAAATTACTAAGATGCTGGATAAAAACTGTGAATTGATTCATTTTAAAAATTCAAGTTTATTTTTTACTTACCTTTTCAAATTCATATCCCGAACATTTTTCGAAACAATTAACATTTTAAAATAAACCTTTGTGATAAAGAATCCTATTAATTTAAATATATATATTTATATAATTACCCCTGTATAGCTTAAGATAAAATAAGCTTTTCGAACTTCTCTGATATCTACCGGTTTGGTTATTGACAACAAAAGCGAGTCGTAAACATAATTTATGAGAGCGGCGTCCGTTTGGGACAGCAACTTGAATAAAACCGCCCTGGAGTGAAACATCTTATATTTTTATTCCGTAATCTTTGGCTGTGGATATTATTTTCGTTTAAAATGATGCCAATGAACTATTTGAAGGCGCGCAAGCACGCACAAACTTGTTAATTTTACAACTGGTTAACTACTTCGGACAATATTGTAATGATCTCTATTTTTTAAATACTGACTGTACTTCGTAAGAGGTCGCTTTTGGCAGCACCTTCAATGACATTTTTCTCCCTAATTGAATAACACAATGATTACAAAAATACAAATTCTACAGTACATTAAACCTATTTTGGCGAGAACGCACGCAGCGCATTGACTCTTAAGGACAAGCAAAAAATCGATGTATATGTGAAAATAATTTTAATTTACAACAATTCAATCTTTTTACAATCTAATATAATGTTTTAGGACAGAAATGATCAGAGATATGTTGGAAGAAATAAAAAATATTAAAACCACCAAGGATCTACTAACAGTTGATAGTAAATGTTTGAGTGAACATCTCATACAAAGTTTAAAAACTAAAAATTATGTACCCTTGTTAAAGCGACCAACTTGTGATAGTCTTGAAGATAAAATTAAACATTATACTAAAAGAAAAAGAATAGAAATAGTAAATGAAAATAAATAAAAATGTCCATTTTTGTGTTTTTCTTATTAATTTCCTTTCTTCCTCTCATCGAAAAACTGAAAAATAAAAAAATATGTCTATAAACAAAAATATTAAAAAATTTGCGGAGAGAAGATGCTACCAGATTAATCATTTTCCAAATTAGTAAGAAATGTATTCAAATAGCTCTGATCTGATAAGTTGGAGAGTGGGGAAACCCCACAGTATCTAGGCCTCATTAGACCCTT